>JAJIBD010005214.1:0-137755 GCA_021461705.1 Cryptotis parvus | reverse complement strand
ACACTCAGGGTTACTCCTGACTCTTTGCTCAGAAATTATTCCTGCCTGTGTTCAAGGGACCATGTGGGATGACAGGGATGGAACCGGGTCAGCCGCCCTACCCACTCTCTATTTGCTGCAGTGGCATGCAAGGCAAACGCCCTACCTGCTGTGCTATTGCTCCAGCTCCCCGTGAATTTTTACTATCTTCTATAAAGCACCAACACGGTGCCCACCACAAACATTGTATTCCCTATTTTTCTAGACCTGATGAATTATTCTCCATAGTACTTTAGTACTCTTCATATTTTTATGTGACATGTGAGGCATTTCTATCTTATTTATGAAATATAACCTATGAGAGAGTAGGGCCTTTTTGGGTTTTGCTGCTTATTTCTTGGGGACTAGATCTAGGACTGATGTAGAGGTTAGTAATAAATATGGAATTACTGTGTGAAATTTGCTCGTTTATTTCCAACTCTATAATCTTGATTACTTCAAAGACTTTTGGTTGGGAGCAGAAGGTGGTTTACCACTCTATTTAATCATATCTACACTTTTTAAGTCTTTAAGGAATAAGAACATCCTAATCATATGAAAGGTAAAAACAAAATGAGTGAGTTTTCTAGCTCATTTTGTTTTGCTTTCTTGGGCCACACTCAATGGTGCTCGGGTAAACTCTTGGCTCTTTTCTCAGAGATCATTTCTGGCAGGGTTCTGAAGGCTATATGGGGTGCATAGAATAGGACCTTTGTCAGCTACACCAAGACAAGTCAAGTGTCCTACTCTCTGTACTCTCTCTCAGGCCCCTGCTACCTACTACACTAGCTCTCATGAACCTAATAGTTCTTTTATGATACTCAACAGATCTGTGGTATTTGTAGAATATGAAGCCAGTGACGGGAGTAAGCCTTGGTCATAGCTAGGTGTACCTTATCCCCCAAATTAGAGTATAATGATGATTCCTAGAGTGCTGATTTGCTCAGAGCTATGCAGTGGCAAATCCAGAAGGAATACAAAATTTGCTCTTTATCTGTATCTTTCTTTTATTAGTGCTAATATTCTCCGATGACTCTTCATCAATAACCATAATCAGACTTGTTTTGCTCTCAGGCACATTTTTTCATTTTTTTCAGACAGTAATCATTATGTTACCTGTTATTTTTGAAGATTAAGGAACATATCACTGAACAATGATCAAAGAACATTAGTTCTTTCTCTTTTATGTTGGACAAGTGACTTCCCTATCCTATATTTTTTTCTCATCTATTAAATATCATAACATCAAACCAACTAACACAATTCTAAAAGAATCTAATCAACATATTCAAAAGTGATTTAAAATGATAATGTGGTAAGTAAAATTTATTTCTACAACTATTTTTGGGATTTATATTGTGAATTTTTGGTAAATATCTTCAGTTCAGCTTCTTGACTAAGCACTTATGATGTACTATCAAATACAAGTGAAAAGAAAATGAACTCCATGACAAACTCTTGTTCCTCCTGAGTAAAAGAGAAAAGTCTACATACTCAAGGGAATGCTAATTGATTCGATCACTGGTCTGGCAGCTTGGATTACTAAATTTAACCCATGGAACAGCAAAAAAAGGAAAACTAATGACCAAACCTCTTGTTTTTATTACTTCTGTTGTCAGGTTAATTGATTTTAGTTCACTTAGAAATATCTCTCGAACTCTTAGGCTGGAACGAGAGGGAGACGGACACTCTCTCCCCCAGCCGCCTCTGCCACCTGGGACCCACTGGGAAGGCTAGGACTGATAAGGTCTGCATCCTGAGCCCCTGCTCAGTATGGGCCACCGCCCCACTAGGTGGCCGCTCAAGCCACACCTGATGTACACTTGATCTCTAGGCTTGCTGGGGATCTAGGTGACTACAAGAGTATGATATCTGCACGGCAGAGCCTGGCAAGCTACCCGTGTCATATTTTATATGCCAAAAACCAGTAACAATTATAGACCTCATTCCCATGACCGGATGGAATGGTTTGAGGCTCTTTATGTTCCTGGAGCAAGCAGATGCCGTTGGGCTCTACTAACATGAGACAGGACATATGGAGATGTTACTGGTGCCCGCTTGAGCAAATCGATGATGAACGGGAAGACAAGTGATACAAGACAAGTGATATACATCAGTTTATTTATCAGTTCCTTAACTTTGACATTCTACTGTCTCCTACTTCATTAGTCTTCTTAGTCCTCTTTTTAAGTTTTTATTATACCATCGTGAGACATACAGTTACAAAAGTGTTCATATTTGGGTTTCAGTCATACAGTAGTCAGGTGCTTTAAAGTATGATATATTCTAATTAAAAAAAAGAAATATACCTTACTTTTACTTTTTAACATTTTTTAACCAATAATTCCCTTGCAAAACAAAGAGTAGTTACAGAATCAAATAAATGTCCATGCTAAAAAGGGAAAAAATTAAACTGAAGGAGATTATCCAAAGGATAAATTGATAGGCATCATTTAGATTGGCAAAAGCAGTGAAGAAAACATTTTTAATAAATTAGCACTCTTGCTTTCCTTTTAGATACATTTTATTCTTATTTTTTCACTTAAAACATTTATAGAAATGAGTTCTAATGGTATGACTGAAACCTAATCATGAACAGTTTTGTAATTGTATATCTCATGGTGGTATAATTTAAAAAATAAGTTAATTAATTAATGTAAAAATAAATGAGAATTCTAATGAATAAAAATGGACATAAATCAATAACTGCATTGCACAAAGAATTGCTTTTTGGTGACTGAGAAATGATAAACTTTCTGATAAATTGTTTTCTAATATATTAAAACTGAGATAATCAGCATTAAGATCTCACTAGTTTATAAGCAATTTAGGAACAGAGAATAATATTTTGAGTAGCCCCTTCCCCTTGAAAGATGGTAGTGTAGGTGTGTGATTGGATGGCCTCTGAATGAAATATTACAATAAAAAATTAAGAAATTACATAAGAACACTGATTAATATTTACCATATTGGTGGTAGTAAAGTTGTATAACTATATATCAAAGTCATAAATATTATCATTACTGTAAAATACAGAAACAAAGTTAGAAGAAGGAAGACAAATACCAGATGATTTTACTTATTAGTAGCATATATACTTGCAGGAGAATGGAATGCAAGATATCAAAGGTGGGTACCTAGGTTATCTTTGATGCTAGATTATAGAAATGAGGACAGGAACAAAAAGAAATCGAGGAAAGAGAAAGAGGTGGGTAGAAGGTAACAGGGGCAGGAACTAGTTTTTTGTGACATTGGTCAGGTAGAGGTGTGGCAAATCTCTATCTAAATCATAGAGCCAAGAAGACTTAAATCATGAGATCCAAATGATAACAACGAAACTTATTAAATATGCCTATTGAGGAGGCGGCTGAGGAAATTGATGGGGCATGGTGGGAGGGAATCTGGTGACAGTGGTAGAGGGAAGTTGACACGAGTGGTGGGATTGGCTTTGGAATACTGTTATGCTTGAGTTCTACTATGAGCAACTTTGTAAATCATGGTGTCTTCATAAAAATATGTAAAAGAAAATAGTTCCAATTTATAACAATAGGAATTATTTTGAAAAGAAAAAAAAATATTTTGAAACAAACATTACCATGCCAGAAAAAGTTTTAAATATTTCCTAACCACACACAATTATTAGTTCTTGAATAAAAATTCTGGAATAGTTCAGACCCAATACATTTCCCCTTTGTTTTTATCATTTGTGTTTAATTAGATAGAGATGGTTATAATTAGAATGAGAGAATGCGTTGACTGGGAAGAAAAATGCAGTCTTAAGCAGCATTTAAGGCACACTGACTTGTATCCTGATTGCTTTTTTTCTTTTTCACTTGCAATTGATTCTCAGAAATAATGTGATATTGTGAATATTGATCTGATGCAATTTGATCTAGAGGATGAAGGGAAGTATATAATTAGAGGCCTTTCTATGAATCATTCTTTATTGAAGATACCATTATGTCAATTAATGAGAAAGTTAACAAATTCTTTTTGCAGACAGAAAGTATTTGGGGGATGAATTGTTTATTATTATGGCAATGTGCATTAGTCTGAGTAAGTGAAATGACAGTACCATCTAGAAAAGGGATGCAGTTATCCTTTTTCTAGATACTTGGGTTAATTTTTTATTCCTAAGGAAGAAGTAGTAGAAAATACTGTATGTATCACTGTATCACTGTCTTCCCATTGTTCATCGATTTGCTCGAGCGGGCACCAGTAACATCTCTGTACGTCCTGTCGCAAGCAAGCGTAGTCGAAGGGCATCTGCTTGCTCCAGGGACAGGAGGAGCCTCAAACCATTCTTCAGGTCATGGAATTGAGGTCCATAATTGTTACTAGTTTTTGGCATATCAAATAAAATACGGGTAGCTTGCTAGGCTCTGCAGTGTAGTGGTATACTCTCAGCAGAAGACTCTCATCTCAAGCATTTACTGATGAAACTTAAAGGGGAAAGATCAGGTTTCCCTGATCTTTCAGATATTTCAATTTTAAAATATCTAATTGTAAGTTATTATTTTTAAAATATCTCTAATTTTAAAATATCTATAATTAGACAACAAAATCCATAGGAGAACTTATAGACCTTTATTTTCACTATGGTACAAAGTGTAAAATGGTCAGTAAAGTTGTATTCAATATGTGAAAGTTTTCCATAGGGAAGTATGTTTACTTGGTTGACTCCCACAAAGTGATGGTTCTCTAATGCAGCAATTTCACTTTTAAAATTTTCCTATAAAGTTAAAATAATTTATTATTTTGCATCAACTGTCTTTCTTTGACAATTAAGATTAATTTCAATTCTACTATAAGTTGCCATAATTTTCTGTACTGCATCAATTTAGACATGCTTTTATATCTCACTGTAAGCTTTGAATTGGACAAAGCAAAAATATTAGGGGTAATAGGGTTGGTAATAAACCAGTTATTATTTTTCAAGTAAACAATAGTCTAAGCTTAATAAACTTAATTATAAATAGATTATAGACTCAAATAAGTCTTTCTAGGAAAAAATAGATTGAGTTGGCTTTGGAGTCTACCTTATCTTTTCATATTTCAGAAAGTCATAAGCCTTTTCCATGTTTTTAGACTTCTGCTTTATAACATAAATATTCTCTATGTTTATATGAATTATACAAACAAAATTTTAAGTGGATATATTTGTTTTTAAATTAAGGGCCACGGTGGTACTCGAGCTTAATCCTGCCTGTGTGCAGGATCAATCCTGGTAATGTTCAGGGAACCATGGGGTGCCGGATCAAAACTGCATCAGCCGCATGCAAGGCAAACGGCCTGCATACGGTATTCTCTCGTCAGCCCTGAAAACTAGCCACTTATGCAAAAACGATGAACTGGATCTTTATACCACATACAAAAATAAACTCAAAATGGATTAAAGATTTGAACATGTGACCTTACAACAAAGAAAAAAATAGAAGAAAACTGGTAGCAAACTTTCCAATATTGTTCTCAACTTCTTCTTCTTCTTTTTTTTTTGATTTGGCACTACCAGGGACGTGAGCAAAAGGAAAAATATAAAATTGGGTTTGCATCATTGCATCAAACTAAAATTTTCAATGTGACAAAGGAAACATCACCTTAATTAAAAGGCAACTTAATGAACTAGATAGTGATAGTGATAGTGATCTTCAAATCACCTAATTTGGGGGCAAATATCCATAATATATAGATAAATCATAAAACTCAATAGTAAAAATACACTAACAACATGATTAAAAGTGGGTTGAAGAAACAAAATATTTTTCTAAAGAAGACATAAAAAAGACCAATGAGTACACAAAAAAATACTCAACATCATTAATTAACAATGAAACTCAAATGAAGATCATGGAGAAATATCATCTTATACCAGTAGAATGGATATCATAGAAAAGAATATGGATTCAGTAAGTGTTGATGAAGATGTAAAGAAGGAATCACTGTATATTATTAAGTGAATATCAATGAACATAATAAATATGAAAAACAATATGAATTTTCTCCAAAAAATAAAAATAGAAGCACTTTTACTTCCCAGCTATCTCTATTCTGATACATAACAAAAGGAAATATAAACAGGATTATTTGAAAAAATCATGCATTAACATAATGGAAATATTCAAGGAAATCTTGTCCTTTGCAATAACTTGGAAGGGCTTTAGGGGAATTATGTTAAGTGCAGTGAGATAAATAAAGACAAAGGCTGCCTGTCACATGTAGAATCTGAGAAAAGCTGAACTCATTAAAACATAAACTATAATGACGGTTAGCAGAGGGTAGGGGAGGGTGGAAATGAAATGATGTTGATCAGAGTAAATATATGTAGTATTCAGGTGAATAACTGTGGATTTAATGAACATCAGGGTACTCAATAGTACTATACTTTATAGTTGTTTCTAAGACAGTTCTTAAATAATCTTACCACAAAAAATGTAATATGTAACAGGATGTAGGTAAGAGCTAATGCTATGGTAGTCATTTTTCTCTCCATATTAAGTGTGGCAGATCAATATGTGGTATACTTACATGTCAATTATATCTTTTTGTTTGTTTGTTTGTGTGTGGGCCTCAACTTGGTGTTCAGGGGTTACTTCTGGCTCTGCACCAAGAAATTACTCCTGGTGGTGCTCAGGGGACCAGAGAGGGTTATGAGTATTGAACTCAAATTGACTGTGTGCAAGGCAAGCACCCTACCTGCTGTACTATTACTCTGGCTTCAGTACATGTATACCTTAGCGCATATCAAGTATATCTAAATATCTTAATGCAAATAAGAGAAACTTTTTAAATAGAAAAAAATAATGGCCACCAGTTTTAGAACATTAAACTAATCCTGGCTAGGCATTTTAGTGTATGAACATTATCTATTTTATGTTTTATAAATGTAATATAAAAGTCAACTATGCTTATAAGATTTAGATTTGAGTTTTGAAGATAGCAGGTGGCTTCCCAATTAGTGCTCAGGACATTCTGGGACTCCACTGCAATTTTTGGCCATCCAGGCAGTGTTTAATGCAATGGTCCTAGGATACAGTGCTGGGGTGCAGGGACACCTGAGCCCCCTGCTGGGGCTGAGGGCTTCCAGAGCTGTACCTGATGGTTGTTGGGGGGACCATGTGGTGCCAAAAAATTGAGCTGAGGTTCGAGTCGTATCTTCCAGATCCTTGATAGAATTTTTTTAAAGAAGAATTAAATCTTAGAATTTTATTAAATGTCAGTTAGCACTGTAATTTCTAGGGACTCTACCAGTATATCAAACTCTAATTCACCTTACACAGCAGAATGATTCCTTCATTATAGTACTGGAATGAGTCAGTCACAAGTGGAATGCCAGGTAGAAGGGTAAATGGTTAGAGAAAAACTGTGAAGTATGGCTATGTAACCTTCCCTGATGATGTCACATGTAGTGACTAGACACTGTGGCTGCTTACTAAATGCTAAATCTTCGAGGCAGGAGAAGTGGTGTCCAGTCATTGAATTCTTTAGTCATCCACCTCAGTGCTTATTCTTCAGGGGAAAAAATCAGCAACATTAATCTTCAGAAGTTGGGCTTACTGCTCAGGCGTGAGAATTTTGTGAGACGTGTAGGAAATTACTAATCCTGACCATGAGGACTTCTAATAATAATTCCTGCTTTATAAGTCCTCCAAATTCTTCAAAGTCCTATATTTTGGTATATGGTTACCATTCTAATTAAAAAAAGTGTTTTTCCCCTTAACCCAATGAAAAGTACCTTTTCCTCTGTATTGGTTTGAGGGTCCCAGTGAGAAGAACAGGGGCACAAAGGTAGAGGGAAGTGAAATAACATGGGTCTTCAATTTAACTATGATAACATTTCCAGACATCAGTAACCTTTAGAAGATTAGATTGTTTGGGGGGTAATATCAGATACCTCAAAGGTTAAGACCCAGGACAAACTTATTTTTAAATAATATGTTACTTTTGTATTTTTTAAATATTTTATTCAATCTCCAGAGACCTTTGAAAATGACATTTGTATAAGTATATCATCACAAATCTATAAACAAACACAAATAGAATGCTTACTATATATATATTTTTTCTGATAATCAGTGTGGTACAATTTATTTCTAAGTTCACTGAGGGTAGTTACTTTTTTTTTGCTTGTAGATAGCATGGCATGGCTCTTCAGTAAGGTAATTGAAGTATTATGAGTAACATTAGTAATAATAGCAGTATGATAATTGTAATAACAAATAATGGAGCAGCAGAAGAGGTTTAGGCCTAAGAGGAAAATGAGGGTGTTCAGTGGCTTTGCTCCTCTGTGTGACCTTAAAATGGGACTCATTTCTCAAACTTCTACGACAGGAAAGCACAGATGCACAGTGCATAAACAAATAAGTAACCACATTAGTGGTGTCCTTTGGGGGTTTAAGTCTTATTCTTGTGACCCCAGGAAGCTGTCCAGAGAGAAAAGGAAAGAAAGAAATACAGGATATTTATCTTTATGTTTTGGAAATGCTTTTGATCAGCAGAGTTGGAACAAGTTTCTGTGCTTTTGTGGGAACTACAAATGTTCCAGGGAGGAAGCAAGATCAAGAGCAGTTTGCTCTTTCAGGGACTTCAAAGCCCATTCATCTAAAGATGTGGCCATTACCATTTTGGCTTCCTTGCTGTGCCTTGGATAGCCCTGTACTTTTCAAGAGAAGAGCCTTGCTGGGTTGGGGCCAGTGCAGACGTATTCCTTGGAGTGCAGTGTCCCAGAAAATCTGCCCTTCCGGGACTTGTCTATGACTCCAATCCTAAGCAGGAGTGACCCCTGTGCCTTACAGGATGAGGCAGACCAGAAGTGAGTGGGCCAGTGTGGCAAAACTACCCATTTTCGCTTCTGCCCCTCACCAGTTATAGAACATTATAAACATAATGATGAGGTTGGATCCTCCCCAGTAGGCTCCAGGTTTCTGATCTCAGTGGTCTGTCTCTTTTCTCATACCAACAGAAGAGCATGCCAAAAAGGAAGTAAGAATGAAAACAGAAAAGGAAAAAGAAAACAACTCATGGAATAAACACAAATTGAGCACAGCTCTGTGCCTTGTCAGTCCTAACATAGTCACCAGTTCATAGGTAACAGGGAGTTTTCCTCTCTTGGGAATATGGCTTATCCGGAGAGATTAGATTTCTTCTGGGTATAAAATGAACAGTACTTTCCTAATCCAAAGCAAAAGCTGAAACGAAAGCAACATAAAATCTTGGAAGAGACCTGAATATTGTAGCCCCCTCCCGCCCCCTCCCCCCCCGCCCCCCAATTCTGCTCCTATACTTACAGTTTTTTCTGGTGACTAGATTTTGGGGTGAGTTTTGAGTCTGTCTAGTTTACATGCCTGAATAAAAGGTATAAACATACTTTGGGAATCAATGACCAAATCAGGACCTGATGATTTGCTCTATCACTTATTCTTTATGTGATTGTGGGTAATGTCCAGTTGTGTTATGTTTTCAGTTTCTCCATTTTGAAACACTTTAGTCCATCTTTGCAAATCACAGAGAGGAACACTGTGTTATTCCCAAGAAAATGCCTACTCAATACTGGATGTTTTGGAGCCCATTGGGCAGTAAATTCAGTAAGTGGGAGTTCTTCCTTCTGTCTTTTGGATTTAATATACTGGGTTACCATGTCGCCCTGACAGCTGAATCTTACTGTTATGTGCTTCACTAAATGAAGATAATAATTCTGATATCCCAAATCTTCAGCATTGCTAGGTGATGATTAGGACAAGCTTAACTTTGTAAAGGGCCTTTTGTAAATCTATTATTTTATTGTCTACTTTTTGAATATGTTCTCAGAATAAAAAGTAAGAAAATTATACCATACTGTTAATATACAAAAATGACAGTGTTATTGTACATCTTTAAATGTTTAATAATTTTTTGATTCCTTCTGTTTTTAACTGCTTTGAAAAATTTAAGCTGTTCTATAAGCACATGATAAAAGCATGGAATTTTCTTCAAAATAGTTTTGAAAAAAGATGTGATACCAAACATAATTCTTACATGGTTATTCACTTTAGAGTTCTGATGATATGGCTCTTTCACCTGGAAAATTTTGATCACTTGATCACTTCACTTGAATCCTGTTATTCATCGATTTGCTCGAGCGGGCGCCAGTAACATTTCCATTGGACCCTATCACATGCCAATGTAGCCCAATGACATCTGGTTGATTCAGGAATATGAAGAGCCCCAAACCGTTCCTTCAGGGTCTTGACAAGGAAGTCTGACCATCTTGTAGGTGGGTGGCCACGTGATCTTTTGACATCCCGTGGGATCCAGTCGGTAATGGCTCTAGTCCAGCGGTCATCTCCAAATTGCATTACATGTCCAGCCCATCTGATTTTCGATGCCTTGGCAAACGAGACAGCGCCCCTGATTCTGGAATAGCGACGGAGGTCAGAACTCCGATTCCTTCTCTCACTTGAGTGAGGCGTGATATTCCAAGCATAGCTCTTTCGATTCTTCTCTGGGAGACCCGAATAGCATTCTCATCCTGCTTTCGTAGGGCCCAGGTCTCTGAGGCGTATGTTAATGCAGGAAATGTTTATTTTCCTGACCCCGAAAGAGCCCTTAATACAGCAGCAGTAAGAAAGGCGAACAAGCAGTGCCTGGAAATTTTTACTAATGAAAAAAAATTTTATGTATCTTAGGGTTTAGGATCTAAATTTTGTTTTCAAATATTTGACATTTCATGAATCACCTTAGTTTCAACTAACTGACAAAGTGGCTCAGGAGCATTAAAAGGGTGAGAAAAAGGACCACAAGAATAGTTTATTTTAAAGCCATGATTGTCTTATTCTCTTACTGTAATTACATTAATTACTTAGTATGTGTCAGAAAAACTCCTTTACAAGTAATATGTAAAAGCATGCATAATTATACACATTCATGTGAATACATATGTACAAATATGAATATCTTATATATGCATATCTTGTATGCCTATCCATATATGTAGAAATGTGTATACATATGTATAATTAACAATATCTTGTGTGTATGTTTAGTGTTTGGTATCAAATTGCTCAACTTTCCAAGTTCCTTGTATACATACAGTACTAGATCTGTAACCTAAATTTCAAACTTGATCTTTACCACTAACCAATAATAATCTTGGAAAAATTAGTTGAGTTTGGTGGTTTAGATATCTCCTGGTATGAATGATAAGTTGGTTTCAGTTGATCTCATACACAATGAGGGGACATATCAAAAGGAGAGTAGCCAGAGACATTATTGAAATTTATATTAAATTTCTTGAAAATTAATTATAGTATAAAAGTCTTTTTGATGATTTTGTAATTGCTTATTTCTTCAGCAAACATTTACATAATATCCACTCTACACCAGCAACTGTGTCCAGTATTTTAATTAATAATTAATTTCGATTTGGGGGGCCATACATGGTGGTCCACTGAGGAATAATTTCACTGCTGAGTGGAGTTACTTCTGACTTTATGCTAAGGTGTAACTCTTGTTCGGCTCAGGGAATCATGAGGGATGCCAAAGATTGAACCCGGATTGGCTGCATGCAAGGCAAGTGCCCTATCTACTGTACTATCTTTCTTCAGTACCTGTGACAAGTATTTTAGATTACAGGTAAAACATATATTATTTGCCTTGAAAATAAGTTGTGACCAAGTAGTGAAGGTTGACAAGTAAATACGGTGTGGGTGCTATCCATGATCAATAAATATTTATCATAATAAAAATATAAAATTATGAGCAACTTTTCAACTCTGCATCTCATTGATTCAATTAAAAACAATTTTTTTAAACAAGAACAAAAATACACTAAGTATCTATTATGCTTGGGCTAAACTGAACAAAGTTGATGCTGACTTCTATATACATGGAGTTTATAAAAGTTAAATCAAATACTAAAAAAAACAAAGATAGCAAATGATATGGCATGAGTAGAGGTAAAAAACTCATATTGTAGGACCAGAGAGAGTGTACAGAGGGTAAAGGCACTTTCCCTTCATTCAGCTATTCTGGGTTCAATCCCTAGCACTGCTTATGGTTCCCAGGCCCCACAGGAATTGATAAATACCTAACTCAGAATCAGGAGTAACCCCTGAGAAACCTTAGGTGTGGCCCCCAAACAAAAACAAATGATAGTGTAAAAGAACATAGGGAAAATTAAATGTATGTTATACTGGCATTTGTGGTGGCAACTGAGGGCACTGCACTGCAATTTTAGGAAGGACTACTGTCAGGGTGCTCCTCAGTGAGATGGTAATTTTTAAGTTAAGTTTCAAGGAAATCATAGAATTAATTAGCCATAAGACTATCTGGGTAAATGATATCCCAAGCAGTTGACATGGTAGTGAAAAAGCTCTAAGTTGTAAACAAGGGTAGTTGGAAGTATGGAGATGGAGGGAGACAGAGGAAGAGAGAAAAGTAGTAAGGGATAGGCAAGGTTTTGTAGGATATTCCAAGGATTTTGACGTACTGATTGTGAAATGGGGGTGGGGGCATCAAGAAGTATTACACAGGGGCCGGAGCAATAGTACAGTGGGTAGACATGGTCGACCTGGGTTTGATCCCCAGCTTCAATATGGTCTCCCGAGCACCACCAGGAGTAATTCCTGAGTGCAGAGCCAGGAGTAACCCCTGAGCATAAACTAAAATAAAATAGAATGGAATGGAATAGATTAGAATAGAATAGATTAATAAAGAACTATTAAACATAAGAGTCGCTGGTGATTTGCCTTTCTTCCCCTTTTTATTCATTGATATCATGGAATTTCAGGGCTATAGCTTAACATTTTCCTGTGTGCACAGTACTTACTACACCACTACCAAAGTTTCAGTGCCAGTTTACCATTAAAATTCCTCTCTACCTATTCTTCCTAATTTACTTTTCTCACTGGTAACTAGCATAGTTTTCACTAGATGTATGATTGTCTACAGCCATACCACCCTGAGCGCACCCGATCTTGTCACTTGGTGTATGATTTAGTTTCTTGTATCTTGCGGATTGGTTTCCACCTAATCAAAAAATGGGCAGAAGACCTCAATAAACACTTTCCCCCAAAAGTTATAGGGCCCAAAGCACATAAAAAACCTTAACAATACTTGTATTTGAGAAAAGTAAATCAAAACCATAATAAAATATTATTTCATACCTGTTGGAATGGCCTATAGCAAGAAGAGAGCAAACAACTAATATTGCCAAGATTATGGAGAAAAAGGGAATTTTGAAATAATGTTGATAGAACTGTAAATTTACACAGCCTCTGTGGAAAGAGGAATCTAGAGATTCCTTTAAAAGAAAGAAAATCAGGGCCAGAGTGATAGTGTAGCAGGTAGGGCAGTTGCCTTGCACGTGGACAACTTGGTTCCATCCCTGGCATCCTGTATGGTCCCCTGAGCACTGTCAAGAGTAACCCTGTGCATCACTGGGTGTGATACAGAAAGCAAAAAAAAAAAACACCAAAAAATCCCACATATGGTTTTGTGTTCTAGCATTTACTAAAAGATATAAAAATATTAATTAAAATGTTCTTTACTCCCCTTTGTTCAGAACTGCATTATATAGTACACAATCACCAAAATAAAGTCATCTTAAATACCAATCAATAGAAAACTAAAGATACAATGTGTAATCACATCACTTGAAACATTACTCTAATATTAAAGAAATCAAATAACACCATTAGAAAACAATAGATGAAATTCGAGGTGATTATGGAAAGTGAAAAAGTAAAGAAATGAGAGAATTACTGGTTGATTTTGTAACACATACAATAAAAATAACATTCTTTCCGTTTGAAAAGGGCATGCATAGATCTTGTCTTGAAAATAAATTTAGATGCAGAGGTGGAGGTGGGAAGCAACAGTTTCTTGGAAGGCTATCTCAGAAAGCTAGATTAGAGCTGTTGGTAGGTTGGACCAGGTTCACGGAAGTTAAGATGATGATAAGTAGTCAGATTCTGAATCTGTTTGGAAGGTGGAAAGACTAGATTATTTTTAGTGGATTTTGAATGGGGTATGAATGAAAGCAAATGTCCAGAACGAAATGGGGTAAAGAAGAAAAGAAAAACATAAAACCAAAGCAATGCTTTGTATAGAGGTCTCTACTAAGTTGAATCTTGAAAGGAAAATATCATATCTCCTCAATAGGGTTGGGTTAAGAATGTTCCAGATGAAGGAAATAGCACCAGAGGGCATGAAGGGCAAGATATGGCTTGTTGGGCTTGGGGAATGACAACTAATTTCAATGGAAGAAAAGATGAATGTGGAGTACTCAAAGAAGATGTGTCCAGAGATATAGAGGGAATTTAGATTCTGTACTAGGAGAGTTTATGATTTATTTAGAGGAATTTTTACAAAGCAGAGTTCTGCAAGTTCTATTTTAAAAAGGAATAATCAAATTGGGTTAACTTCAGGCAATACTTTCATAGGCCAGTGCTAGAATTAGAGTTGAAATTAGCAAGAAGACAGGGTGCATATTAATCTGTATGGTTGAAATTTTTTAAGTTTTACCTCTTCCATCCTGTGAGTATTGACTCTTTTAAGGAAATGTAAAACTACCTTGTATCAGAAGTCTTGGAGTAAAATCACTATCACTATCGCTATCTTCCCGTTAGTCATCTATTTGCTAGAGCGGGCACCAGTAATATCTCCATATGTCCTGTCTGGAGTAAAATGCATTGAGTGAAAGGCGACTTAAAGAGAACTTGTCTGATACAACTGAACAAGGTTGTCTGTTGCTTGTTACCATTAGCCATTGGCCCTTCTTTACTCTCTTAATATTCAAATTAGAAAAATGGTCACAGTTTCAGAAAAGGTAAAACAAACTTGTGTTTTAAACAGCAAAGTAGGTTCATCTTTTTTAAAATGCACATATTTAGTTAAGACAGTGTACTGGCACCTTCCTATAGTCAGGCATTTTCTTGTCCAATTTAACTGCTAAGCATTTTTTACTTGTAGATGGTTTAAATTCCTCTTTTCTGTGGTTTAGATCTGTTTACCACCTTCTGCTCTCCTTAAAGCTGGAGAACGATTGGTAATGTTGGACAAATTGGGAAGGCTAAAATAACTCTTTGTGGTTAGCTCTGCACAATGAAACCAAATTGTAGAATCAAAGCCACCATTCAACAAGATGACAAAAGAAGATACTTTTGCTTTATTTATTCAGATAATAACCTTATTTCTTCACTTTTCTTTGCCATTTAAAACCTTAACAGTCAGGGAAATGAAGGAAAATATTTTGTTACATAAAACAGCTTGCAAGGATTCTGAAACTAAAGAGTTCTCTTTATATTTGCTGTGGGTGATGGATATATTTGCATACTAAGGAATAAGGAATGAACCAGAATAATGAAGTTAAAATAATACATGTGGTGAATAAAGATAAATGATTAACCCCAGGGTAGTCTGAAAGAGTGTGTGTGTGTGCGTTTTGAAATATCTTATTCATCTTTAAGAATTAAGTGAATATGGGAGCTATTTATAGATAGTTGCTAGTTTATTTGTATTTAAATATATTCCTTTTTTATGGAATCAGTTGTCCATCCTTTGCTTTTGGAGATGTTAATGGATACTGATCTGGATCTTTAAGGTAAATGTTACTTTACTCTTATTTTTGTGTTTAGTTATTTCTATGTGGAATATGTCTGCAAGAATACAGGTTAAAGAAAGGCTTTATCATTTTTGCTTTCAATATTCATTCTCATGGTAAGAAAGGGTGTCTATTAGATGAATAGTCAGGGATATTGGCATATTAACTTCCATAGCCTTTGGCTACCTCTGAATGTAATGAAGAAAAGGTGTGAAAAGTGCAAGCTAATTAATTTTTGTGCTAAATTTTCAAGGCTAGATTAGGGGGTTAAGAATTCTGGAATAGGAATCAATTGTCATGGATTCTTCTAAGTACTTCCAGTCAGTGATTTTTTCAGGCCTTTTTTGCTGAGTGATAATCTATAAGGGAGATGATGTGAATACTGCCATTTGTTCTTATGATATTATGACTTGAGCTTGAAAACTTTTATGCCTTGACTATAAATCAGCTGAAACCAACCGTGATGCCTGAGTGATATGGGTGATTATAAGTATTGTAGGCAAATTGTTATATTTGTCATCAAAATCTTTCATACCCAATAATATTGGTTGCTACAGGATGTGAATCAGTAAAAAATTCAACATTAACTGTTGTAGTTTTTGATTGTTTTTAATATATTAAAATGCAGTGCTACTCTCTACCAAAAAGCTCCTAGAAACAATAGATACCTAAAATAGAGTGGCAGGGTACAAAATCAATACCCAAAGGGTCAGTGACTTTCCTATATACAAATAATGAAAGAGAAGAAAGGGATATTAAGAAAACGATCTCATTCACAATTGTGCCACAGAAAATCAAATACCTAGGAATCAGTTTGATGAAGAATGTAAAGGATCTCTACAAAAATAACTACAAAATGTTACTTCAAGAAATAAAAGAGGACACAAGGAAATGGAAACACATTCCCTGCTCATAGATGGGGAGAATCAACATTGTCAAAATGGTAATACTCTCTAGAGCTTTATATAGATTCAGGGGGTGGTCCCCATAAGAATGCCATGACATTCTTCAAATAATTTGACCAATCATTCCTAAAATTTGTATGGAATAATAAATGCCCATGGATAACTAAAGCAATCCTTGGAAAAAAGCAGATGGGAGGCATCACCTTTCCCAACTTCAAACTCTACTACGAAGCATTAGTAATAAAAACAGCATAGTATTGGAATAAAAACAGACCTGTAGACCTATGGAATAGGTCACCTATGGTCACCTATGGTGACCTATTACAAATATGGAATGAACACCCAGTCTCAAATACATGATCATTTGATCTTTGATAAAGAAGCAAAAAGTACAAAATGGAACAAGGAAAGCCTCTTCAACAAGTGGTGCTGGGAAAACTGGGAAGCTACATGTGAAAAATGAATTTGGACTACTGTCTAACACCATGCACAAAAATCAGATCAAAATGGATTAAAGATCTCAATATCAGACTGAATCCATAAAGCACATTGAAGAAAATATAGGAAAAACCCTCCACGACATTGAAGCTAAAGGCATCTTCAAATGTGAAACAGCACTAACAAAGCAACTAGAAGTAAAATAAACATATGTGACTACATGAAACTAAGAAGCTTCTGCACCTCGAAAGAAACAGTGACCAAGATACAAAGATAGTTTACAGAATGGGAAAGAATGTTCACCCAATACCCATCTGATAAGGAGTTAATATCCAGGATATATGAGGCACTGGTAGAACTTTATAAGAAGAAAACAGCCAACCCCATCAAAAAATGGGGAGAAAAAAATTGAACAGAAGCTTCAACAAGGAAGAAATTTGAGTGGCCAAAAGACATATGAAAAAATGCTCATCATCACTAATCATCAGAGAGATGCAAATCAAAACAACAATGAGATATCATCTCACTTCAGAGAGATTGGCGCATATCTAAATGAGCAAAAACAACAAGTGCTGGTGTGGATGCGGGGGAAAAGGGGACTCTCATCCACTGTTGGTGGGAATGTCAACTGGTCCAGCCTTTTTGGAAAACAATATGGACATGCCTCCAAAGACTAGACATTGAGCTCCCATTTGACCCAGCCATACCGCCTCCTGGGGGATATACCCTGGGAAGCCAAAACACACAATGGAAGCACCATCTGCACTTTTCTTTCTTTTTTCTCTTTTTTAAGCATTCACTACTATTTATTTTAACCATTCTATTTTCTTTATTAAATATTTTATTATACCACCGTGAGATATAGAATTACGTTGTTCATGTTTAGAGGTTTCAGTCACATAGTGTTCCAGCACCTCGCCCTCCACCAGTGCCCATTTCCCACCACCAATATCCCCAGTTCCCTCCCCCTCCCATAGCCTGCCTAAATGGCAGGTTCTTTATCTCTTTTCTCTCTCCCCCCTCTCTCTTTTCCTTATCTTATACATTGTGGGTTGCACTACATACACTTAGAGGCCATCATGTGCATTTTTTTGCCTGTATTTAATGCTCCATTCTAGGTTGGTATTAGCCCTTTCGACATTTATTCACACATGTTCCCTTCTTTGTCTTACCTAACCTCTGACTCCAAGATGTTTGCAGTAATTTCCACTTTTGCTAAGACCTCCTGATCCACGTTTCGCCTGACATTGGATTTTGGTGTCATAATATGTATATATATATATATATCTATATATATATATGTCAAAAAATAAATAAATGTCATTCTATATCTCTCTCTTTCCTTCTGACTAATTTCACTCAACGTGATCCTTTCCATGTCCATCCATTTATAGGAAAATTTCATAGCTTCATTTTTTTCCTAACAGCTGCATAGTATTCCATTGTGTAGAAGTACCAAAGTTTCTTTATCCAGTCATCAGTTCTCGGGCATACTATTTGTTTCCAGATTCTGGCTATTGTGAATTGTGCTACTATGAAAATAAAAGTGCGGATGGTATTTCTGCTGTGTGTTATTGGCTTCCCAGGAGTGGTATGGCTGGGTCAAAAGGGAGCTCAATTTCTAGTCTTCGGAGGAATGTCCATATTGTTTACCAAAAAGGCTGTACCAGTCGACAATGCACTTTTATTTTCATAGCAGCACTATTCACAATAGCCAGAATCTGGAAACAGCCAGAGTGCTCGAGAACTGATGACTGGATAAAGAAACTTTGGTACATCTACACAATGGAATACTATGCAGCTGTTAGGAAAAATGAAGTTATGAAATTTACCTATAAATGGATGAACATGGAGAGCATCATGTTGAGTGAAAATGGCCAGAAGGAAAAAGACAGATATAGAATGACTGCATTTATTTCTATGATATATATATATATATATATATATATATATATATATATATATATGAGAGAGAGTATGATACCAATATCCAAGGTCTAGGGCCAGAGCAATAGCCCAGCAGGTAGGGCATTTGTCTTGCACGGCCGGCCTATGCCAGCCTGGGTTCGATCCCGGCATCCCATATGGTCCCCAAAGTACCACCAGGAGTAATCCTGAGTGCAGAGTCAGGAGAAACCCCTGAGAATTGCCGGGTGTGACCCAAAAAAGCAAAAAAAAAAAAGCTATAAAATATCCTAGGTTTAGCAAAACATGGATCTGGAGATCTTGTCAAAGGTGGAATCTACCACAAATGGGTGAGAGTCAGAGGTTAGGTAAGACAGAGAAGGGAACAGTGTACTAATAATTGTTGAAAGTGATAATACCAGCCTAGAACTGAGCATTGAATATAAGAAAAAAGATATACATGATAACCTCTAAATGTATGTATTGCAATCCTCAATGAGTAAGAGAAGGGGTGAGAGTGAGAGAGAGAGAGAGAGAGAGAGAGAGAGAGAGAGAGAGAGAGAGAGAGAGAGAGAGAGAAAAGAGATAAAAGAACCTGCCATAGAGGCAGGCTAGGAGAGGGGAAGGGAATCGGGGACATTGGTGGTGGGAAATGGGCACTGGTGGAGGGATGGGTGCTGTAACACTGTATGACTAAAACAAACCAAAACATGAACATCTTTGTAATAGTATATCTCACAGTGGTATAATGAAATATTAAAAAAGAATAAATAAAATGCAGTGCTGGATATAGAACTTCGACAGTATTTAGGAATATAGAGAGGCAAAAGGCTCTTGGAATACTATTTTGCATGTTCACTGCTCTATCAGGATGACAACCATTAGTCTTCAATTTGCTTACATGCATGTTCCCAGAAGAATGCCTCATTTCATAGCATATTTTTGAAATTCCACAACTCTTAATATCAACATGGAACTAGAACAAAAATAAATAACTAAACTCAAATGCTTAGAAATAACCATGATCTGAGTACTGAGTGTCTTGCTCTTTTTCCCTCTAATTAGACTTTGTAAAACAAAGACTTTTTCCTCTTTCACCTACTGTGACAGTTATGAGATTTTTTCTTACATCAGTCACAAGGAAAGCTTAGAAGTTCACATTCTTTAGAGTTGCCAGTTCTGCTAATGAAGATTAAATGCCCGTATCACACATATCATGTCATACAAAGAACAAGAAAGGTAGAAAATGTACTGTAACCTGAATCTGTGCAGTTACTTCCTATCAGCAGTGCCTAAGGGGTCTTTAGAATGCCGTGCAGAGCACCAGCCAAGATAATTATTCAAAAATATGTACAAGGTAATCATTCAAAAATATGACTTTCCCCCAAATTATCCCCTATAAGTCATCTTGGAAAAAATAGCACTTTCACATAACCCCCTCCTTTTTTCACCCAAACAATTAATTTCTAGGCTAGTGATGGAATAATTTGACCCCAGTGTGATTCCAGCAGTTTGCATCACAAAGACAATGAGAGGCTTCTTGCTTACCTGTGAAGTTGATTTTCAGCAAGTAATCTTTGTACAACTTCTTCCCATCCAGGATTTTCATGGCATCACAAAGCTTGGTGGTATTTGGACAGAGAGTGCGCTGCATTTTGTGCAGAGCGTGGGCCATGGCGTACACAGCATTCACCACAAACATGATCTTAGACTCTTGTTCATAGTTGCTGCTGTCAATAGCCAGGTGCTTGTCGCAAGGGCGCCTGTGGTTTCGCTTGTTTTGGAGGCTGCACTGGAACTTCTGCTCCCAGAAATCACGGAACCAGGGGTTGCGGTGGTTGTTGTAAGGATTGAGGCTCTGGAAGTAGTGGTCGAACTGGCGGACTGGCTGCGAGGCGAGCTCCAGGGTGATGGCACCATAGGCCACGTGCTCGCTGCCTTTGATGATGCTCTCCTGAGCACCCCAGCCATCGCTGGCCACCCAGGTGAAGGAGGCGTTGACACGGCTGGCAGCAGCAATGAGCTCCCGGGAGTCGCCACTGCGCATGAAGAGGACCACCACACGAGCATTGGGCTTCTGCAGCAGCTCCCGGATGACACTGTCGTAGGATTTGCGGATGTTAGAGCGCCCCACTTTCTCCGCCGTGGCGATGCAGATGTTGCGCAAGCGTGCTTCCTGCTCAAAGGCTTCGATCCCCGTCTCCCCGTAGTCACCCTCAGATGCCACCGTGGACACGTAGGTCCAGTTGAAGAAACGCAAGATCTCAGCCATGGCTTTAGCCTGGTAGAAGTCGGGGGGCACGGTTCTGGCGAAGTAATCATAGCGGGACTTGTCGCTGAGTTTGGCGCTGGTGGACGTAGCTAATCTGGGGATCTGGAAGAGCCTCAGCAGGTTGGCCACCTGGGGAAGCGAGCAGAGGAGGTACGTGCTTTTGAAACTCAGAGGTGAAAGGCTGGGCAGGAAAATGAACCAAATCAGATCTTATACTCAGATCCCGACATTGAGATCTAGATCACTAAACCTTTCTTATTTTTTCTTTTTTTAAAAAGTATTTTATTATACCACCGTGAGATATACAATTACAAAATATACAATTAAAAAGTTCATATTTGGATTTTGGTCATACAGTGTTCCAGTACCCATCCCTCCACCAGTGCCCATCTCCCACCACCAACATCCCTGGTTCCCTCCCCCTCCCCCAGCCCCCTCCCCTAGCCCACCTCCATGGCAGGTTCTTTATTTCTTTCCCTTTCTCTCTCTCTTTTCCTTCCCTTCCAGACTATGGATTAC
This sequence comes from Cryptotis parvus, assembly GCA_021461705.1. Lineage (NCBI taxonomy): Eukaryota > Metazoa > Chordata > Mammalia > Eulipotyphla > Soricidae > Cryptotis > Cryptotis parvus. The sequence continues at coordinate 116,121 of JAJIBD010005214.1, read as the reverse complement.
AGAACATACATTAAAGGGTTGTCATGTGTATCTTTTTGCCTGTATTTAAAGCTCAGTTCTAGGTTGGCATTAGTACTTTTCGACAATTGTTAGCACACTGTTCCATTTTCTGTCTTACCTAGCCTCTGACTCCCACACTCTAAACCTTTCTTGACATCTCTTGATGTCAAGAAATTTCTCAAAAATTTCTTGACTGTGCCCTAGACTTCTCTAGATCCCGTGTTCTGGGTTTTCCAAAGTTGATTCAAAGCAGTGGATTCATGCACTTGAGAAAGAAGGTTGTAAAGAAAAAAAATAAAGGGTATTTCTCCCCCTTCCCCTTTTTGTGTCTTTTTGCCCCCCCCACTCTCTCTCTCGCTTCCCATACCCCAATTTTGTTTAACTCCAGAGTAAAACAATTCCTGTTATGCTGCATTTTCAGTGTAGTTGCTTTATGATTCCAAGAATTCTGCAATAGTTCAATCAGTGAATTGCCCAACTTGGTTTTTTGGTAACTTGACTACAGTTGTATAGAAAGAGCCTGGGTGTTGTCTAATTCTCACTTCCTCCTCCTTTGCTAAAAAGTCATTCTCTGAAAGAGTTTAATTTGGGAACTGTATGCCACATGGATTGTTCAAATTAGACATTTATTATCTAGGTTAAGCTAAAAAAAATCAATTCTATCTATGTCCACTCAAAATTTTAGGTATATTCTTTTTTGAAACTTCTGAAGAGCTTGGCATGACCAACGTTGTCTTTGCTTCTCCCCTCCACTTCAAGAATTTATTTTCATTTGGAAATTGTGGAAGGAAAACATTAAAATGCTTGTTTCATGGTATTTTTTAAAAAAAAGTAAATAAGGAATTATAGAGTACTTTAATGAGAATGAGTCATCTACTTAAAGAAGTTTAAAGCTTATTCTGAATTTTGGGCTGGAGTGATAGCACAGCAGGTAGGGCGTTTGCTTTTCACGTGGCCTACCAGGTTCCATCCCTGGCATCCTATATGGTCACCTGAGCACCACCAGTAGTAATTCCTGAGCTAAGAGCCAGGAGTAACCCCTGAGCATTGGCGGTGTGATCCCCCCCCAAGAAACTAAAGAAAAATGTTAATTTTTTAATTCACCTATAAATATTTCACTGTTTTTCTTCATTTGCAGAATAATAAAAGGAGAGTGGTATAGGTTACAAAGAACATTTTATCATAGACTACAAAAATTATGTATTTACAAACATCTCCACATATTACATATAATAATATGGACTTATTTTTTATTTTATGTACCACACTCAGCACTTTAAGGTGGGGTGTCTCTCCAGATGTGCTTTGGGAACCATACAATACTGGGTAATTGAGCCTAGGGCTCCAAAACGCAGCACACACTGGAGCACCCCCAATCTATTTATTTATACTTTTTGACTGCTTGCTATATTTTCAAGTCTATTATATCCTATACTCTAGTTAAGTTACATAATACATTAAATCAACTTTAATCAGAAAAATACCCAGAGTATTTCTATAGTCTCTCTGAGTACTTTGAAATGTTTCCTCTGGAAATTGTGGTTTCAGGTTTATATTTGACATGTAGGGATCACAGCTTGAAATAGGCAGTTGTTAGCAAATAGTGCAAATAACATAAAGCAACTGACATCTGAGTCCTGATTAATCAGCATTTTATCTAGCAAAAGAAACCGACAGCCGAGTTCATATACAATCACACAGCATGCTCTTGGAGATCTGCCATGCTATTAAAACCAACACAATATACCTCAGAGTTATCAAATGTCTTCTACATCATTTCAGTCCTGGTATCTTTCACAACTACAAAGAGAAGAGCCAGAAAACCTGGCACTTAGCAAACAAATTTAGGACATAAATATTTCTAACATTTGGGAAAGATAAAAAAATAAACAATTCAAGGATGTGGATGAGTTTTAGGGAATAAAAGTGAGTGGATGGGTAGGTAGGAAGAAAAAAGGCTAGCATATCTTTTATTTATTCTTTTCTAGGACCTGGAGTTCCTACACATAATGGTTTTATACAAAATCATTTGAACATGACAGTATTGCTTGTTTATTCAGACTGATTAAAATGACTCTGAACCTGTACTGGTATTTCTTCTAGATTGAATACCTGGTTTCCTTTAGATTTGTGTGTGCCACTATGGCAAGACTGATGTCTCTCCTAAGAGCTCTCTCTCTCTCTATGCACAGGGTTGGTTAAATTAGTGAAGTTCTTTGGTAGCACTGGAAAGGATGTATCTTCTTGATACTAAGTTTTTTCATCTTCAAATTAAGCTTGTTGGGATCTGGGCGTCTACATGGAGGTAGAGAATGAAGAACCCCAAAACTACTGAGAGTCAGTATTTTCTGGCAGCCAGAAATCATAGTGAAAGGTTCCTAAACGTTTCCTAAACCTAAACCTAAATATTATTTTATTATTTATTTTATTATTATATTATTTCCTAAACCTAAATACTATTTTCCCAGAAAGATATGAGCCATGAGAATCTGCTTCAGGATGTAGATAATATTGTTTGACTGTTATAATTCTATGACTTCATGTCTTTCTCTCCAGATGTTTGAGAAGAATTTAGAAACTTGGGTAAAAAAGAGTGAATTAAGCATGGACTAATAATGATATAAAAGGGTATAGTGAGTTGAGCATCCTCAGAAGGTGATGGACTAGAATAAAACCACAATTATTGCCATCAGTTTGAAGATAGTTAAATCTTTCTCCCTCTCCCCCTTCCCCGTGTACGGTATATGTATTATATGTGTTTAATTAGGAGACAACAACTTACTCTAGAAATAAATAAGGTATATTTGTCTAGCATCAACCTGAAGATGGAACTTGGATAAGAAAGTCACTACATTTGAACTCTATCATTTATCTTTCTAGCATGGAGCAAGCATGTAGTTGAAAATGATGACATTCAGGTTATCTTAGGACTACATGCAGCAAATGATTAATAGAAAATGTGTTGGCATTTATCATTGAAAACTATTACTCAAAAATTATTTTCTTAGTTTTTAAGAGTGAAAACTTTCCTCACATACCTCAAAATAATTTTTTAGAGAATAAAGTTCCTAGCTTGGTTTATGCATTTTTAAGAATGTATTTTTCTGTTGTACAACTATTTACTAACATACTGGGTATCTTTATTTTCTTCTTTTTGATATTCACACTAACCATTTTTGAGATAAATACTAGCATCTCTTTTATAGAGATGCAAAATCTTAGCTCTGCTACTTGAATAAGAATGTTCATAAGAGCATGATTAGAAAATGGTGACAAATATCAATATTTATGCCAGGATATTTTTACTTTAACTATCATGAATGTCCTTGTGCATTTTCTTTTTACCTAATGCTAACTATGAATCTGAAAACTATATGAGAATAATGAGAAAGAAAAACTAGCATTATTTAAGGTATATACTGTGTTTCACTTAATTGATATCAGTAAGATTTTTTTTTGTAATATGGAATTAGAGGGCATCCTATTAATGAAATAAGCAGAAGGTAAAATACTAATTAATCTCAAAAATGCGTAGTATAGTGGAAACAAACTTTAGGCTTTGGAATACAAAATTGAGATTAACAAACAGTGAAGGAAAAAGGAAAAGGAAGAGATAAACTGTAAGTGAGATAAAGACAGTGGTGGGGGGGTCTTGGACATTTTGGTGGTGGTAGAGAAACAGTAACATTGTTCATCAAAACATTTATCTTTAACACTATTGTAATCATGTTACCTAAAATGCAATAAAATAATAAAGTAAAGAAAAATGATGGGATATAAAGATAGTTTTGACTGAATGTTTTATCTATTATTTATATAAAGACTGTATGCTTGAAAATTTCTCTCTTTACAGGAGACTATGAACAGGTCATATGCTTTCTTTGGGAAAGCAGGAAGAAATAAGGGAACTCCTACACTGAACATAATTTTAAATAATTGAAGGTGAAGGATGGAGGAGCAAAAAGATCTGGAAGCAAGTTATCCAACTATAATTAACAGGAGTGGAGAATGGTAAAACAGGATATAGTTAAGTGTGAGTTGCAGAAAAAAAGTTTTTAAGGTAGAGATAATGTCTCATTGATATAAAATTTATAAAGCATCTAACAAAAGAGAGATAGGAAGGCATAAAAAATTTCACTCGACAGAGAAATTCTCAAGACAGACAAGACAAAATCTCTCAAGAACACACTGGATTGCTAGGTTATACTGGGGGATTCCTATGTTAGAAGATGTGGAGACAGTGTAGTACCTCTGTGGGCATCCTCATGTGCAGCATGAAAGATTGGCAAGAACACTGAGAGTTAAGAAGACCAAATCACAGAATGTTAGCCAAGCAAAGCTATTTTTTGCTATTGTTACTGTTTTTTTAAAGTAATGGATCACACAGTGTGATGAGAGAGAGAGAGAGAGAGAGAGAGAGAGAGAGAAAGTGTATGTAGTGTAACCCCACAATATGTGGGAGAAGGAGGAGAGAGAGAGAGGGAGAGAGAGAGAAGAGATAAAGAACCTGCCATTTAGGCAGGACGGGGGAGGGGGAGGGAATTGGGGACATGGGTGGTGGTTGAGGGGCACTGGTGGAGGGCGGGGTGCTGGAACACTGTGTGGCCGAAACCCCCCAAGCGTGAACAATGTTGTAATTGTATATCTCACGGTGGTATAATAAAATGTTAAAAGAGAGAGAGAGAGAGCGGGAGAGAGAGACAGGCAGTCAGACAGACAGGCAGACAGACAGACAGAGATTGGTTCTACGTGAGTAACAGAAAAACACTGCCTGGTTCCTCATTTTCTTGAGTTGAAATATTTCTTCACTTGGACATATTCTTATATCAATATTAGAAAGAAAAAGAAAGGAAAAGTTCACAATCATGGTAATTGAGTTTGTCACCAGTTCTGAGTCCTAGAAGAAACTGCAGAATTGGATTATAAACTCATTGTCAGTAATCATTATCAAGAAGTTCTCTTTCTCTCTCTTTTTAATTTTTTTTTGGTTTTGGGGCCACACCCAGAAGAGCTGAGGGGCTATTCCCCACTCAGTGCTTGGGATCAGTCCTGGCTCAGGGGACCCTGCAGTGCTTGGGGACTGAATCCCAGGCCTCCTGCATGCACAACACATGTTCAGCTTGTTGAGCTCTCTTTTCACCTGCATCATCAAATAACCTTTGAGGAGTCAATATTGAAACAACTGTCAGAGAGCAAATAAGGAGAAAAGTCAAATTTAGGAAATATTAAAAGAAAGTATAATCATAACTTAATAAGGATGAGGTATTTGGTAATTTTCAATAGTAGAATTATCTGAAAGAGTATTCAGGCAATTATTAGAAGTCAGCACTGATTTATTAAGAATTATTGTTACAATAATTCTTTAGTTTCAAAGCAATTTAGCTATTTTTAAATTTTTTTTTCAGCATGCTAGGACCAAAACTATGAATTGTTTGTTTATTTGTATATTTTGAGATATAATTATCATATATCTAGACTCTATTAAATATGGCATGAACCACTTAGGTAAGAATTATAGCCATGGAGAATTGTATCAGTAAGGCATCGGTAAAATCTGATTTTTGTAGAGAAAAAATTATAGGGACCGGATGAGAAAGTTTTATATATATAGAAAAACAGTTAGTTATTTTTGAATATATATATATATATATAAAAAAATAACTGTTTTGAGAGTGTCTTTGGTCAAGGAGGCTTAACATTTTTACTGGTGACTATGGTAAAAATATAAATAAGCTATAAATCCTTAGTTCTTAGAGCTAGAAGTTCTCATGGAGGAATTATGTTTTGCTTTTGTGAGGAAACTAAATCCTAAGGGGTTAAGTCTCTTTTTTAAAATTACACAACCAATAGGTATAAAAACTATGATTAGAGCTTAGCCTTTTAATTTCCCAAAGGTCTAGGGTCCCTGTCTGGCAATTAGGTGATATTACATAGGAATAGATGCATATTTGTTGATTTAAGTTAGAAATTACACAAATGATACAAGAAGATGAAAACTAGAAAAAGAAATGTGGCCATACATTTAATGTTGAATGTTACCAAAAAATCCACCAGATAGGTTTATTAAATAGTTTGTTGTATTTATATTTTTACATCCCTTCTGGATGTGTTGTCTCCTTTAATTCTCATAAAAATCTTACAAAGTAGCTACAACCATCATCTCATTTTTAGATTGGAAGTGAGGTGCAGGGCATTGAAGAGCTCAAGTAGTAGAATGAGAATTTTTGTCATGGACGTTTGAAACCATGCATCACTTCTTGCAATATTCAATCCATTCTGCAGTTCAAGTTCTTTACATCTACCATGTGGGATTCCTCTCAGTACAACATAGTAAGAAATAAACTGTCTTATCATTTTTTGCTTTTTCTTTTTAATTTTCTAGAAGTATAAAGTCTTGATTTGAAGAACTTGAAAAGTCATTTTTTATATCAAAAGTATACTTTATCATTTGTCAATCTGTTCTTTGTAGTGACCCCATAAACTTTGCCATCTGACTATCTATGGAGAAAACAGTTGTCCAGGGATATTTTAACTGGGAGATTGAAAGCTTTAAATTATAAGTGTCATGATCTGGTTTGGCTTTATGATTATGTGAAAAACGCAATGGAATTTTATTTTTAATGGAAGAACTTGTTATTTACCAACAACTGAGCAACTTCATGCAGGTTTATTGGAAGTTTTGCCTACCTACAGCATGTGCTATGCAGCTTTAGAGTCGATATTTGGATATTATGGGGTGGTTTGGATAGGTATCATCATATTGTTTCATGGTAAACTGTTAAATCACAATTGTACTGACTTTTTTTTTTTGTCTCTAGGAGAAATGTGTAAGATGTCAGGCTTAGCCAGTAACATTGTTCTCCAGTAGGTACCATGATCTGAAATTGGTAGTTTTGGTTTTTCCCAGTTTTGCAATAATCATACAACAAACTAGTACCACATATTGTTGACCATTTCTCTTATTTTCCCCCTCCAAAAGAACTTAGTTCCATGTAGTTTCCTCTGTTTTGTTCTCAAATCTACATGCCTTTTGGCATCTTGTTCCTTCTGTCTAGAAAGACATTTAATTGTTGTTCACGAACAAATCAGTTTTTGTAGATTGTATGCCCTATCTCTGAAACTTATTTGCTTCTTTGTTTTGTTTATTTTTCTGCTTTCTTTTCTTTTGGGGGAGGTGTGGGGTGGCCTTGAGCCGTACAGGCTTTATTTTTTCTCATTGGGTGACACCTGATATAAGATTAGGGGCTTCTCTGGGCTCAGAGCACCCTGGCTCATTATTGATAGTGCTTAGGAGATCATGTGTTGCTGAGATCAATCCTGGGCCTCCAGGATGCAAAGTATGTGCTCCAGTCCTTTGAATTTTTTTCCACAAATTCTCTCATGCCTTTATATATTTTTCTCATGGTACTAATTATTTATGGTGATTTCAAAATCACTCTGGAGGAATGAGAATTCTTTTTTGGAGGAGTGCCCCAGTGGTTCTTGAGATGTAGATTCACTGCTGGCAATAACTCAACCCTGAACTGAGTATCAGACTACACTGGGTGGTTCAAGGGGAACAGGTCATGTCAGAGATTAGTCTCAGTACTTTATACATTTTGGGCACCTCCTCCAGTCCTCCAAGCTCTCTCCTTTTCTCTACCCCTCTTTTTTTTGATAGGACCACTCCGAGAGACATGTAAACTGTACTGTAGATGACTGGGACTACATCTGGCTGGGGATTGAACTTGGGATATTGAAAATTCTAGACCTGAGTTCTACCACTGAAGTTATCTTCCCAACCCTAGACAAGAGCTCCTAAGAGCAGGGAATTAGTATTTAAATCTCTCTTTCTCAGAGCATAGAATTGTTGTTCCATAATATTTGTTAAATGAGTGAATTGATGAAGGAGTAATTTCCTTCTCCATTGTACAACTGTTCCTAATTTCAAGGATGTTTCTTTGGGAAAAAAAAACATAACTGCATACCAACTGGCAATATACTATCAGTCTATTGATAAGCACTTATTTGCTTTGCAATGGGCCTATTTCTCTGATTATCTCCATTTTTTTACCAAAATGAGATGCTATATAAGACAAAGAATTAGTTTATATCTTTAGGAATCTGGAGGAAGCAATATTAAAATATAAATATGTGATGTAAACAATTTATCTAAATTTTTTCTAACTAAACTATAAAATATAAAGTAAATATCATATCAACTAGATAAATCCACTTCATGAATTTCCTGTAGACTAGAAACTATATATAGTGTTTCATAGAACCTTTTCTAGGAGAACAAACTAGGAACTTATTTGTGAAGTTTTCATTTCCCCCTTTTCACACACTGAAAGTGAGAATAATTTATATATATTCTCAAAGTAGGTTTCACCAAAGAACTGATGCTAAGGGCTGTTGGTAACAAAATCTTTTCTGGAATCAGATAAACTGTGTGCATGTTACATAAATAGATTATCAGAGCTCATATCAATTGCTTATTTCTTGCTTTTGGAATATATGTTTTTGTCTTTCTCATGTAGCAATGCTATACAGGCATCAAAATGATTCTTGTTCATTGCTGGGAATTTTTACTTTAAGACCAACTTATTTAGGAAGTTTACTTCTGGTATATTTTAGTACTACCAGGTGTACAAGAAATGGTGGGAACTTTTCTTTTTAGGATCACAGGTGTTATGATTTTTTCAATAATACTCTGGTTATAGAAACATACAAAATATAGAATCTGTGGGAAAGAGATCAGTTACTCCACTATTCGTTTTAACAGTGTGAAAAAGGAGTATCAATTGAAAGCTTCAGAAAGCTCCACATCAGTTCCATGGTCATTCCTTATATTCAGGATATCCAGCATGTTTCCATTTCAATATGAGCCATATCCCTTCTGTGGTGACATAAGATCAAATATATATTTATCAAATACATATTTTCTATAGAAGATAATATGTAGTATGCAAGTTTAAGGTCAAGAGGACATTACTATCTGTAAAATTATTATACTGTGAATTCTTCTTAGATTTTGATTGCTATTAGTTTCTAAAACTATGTGAATACATAAAAGGGACAATAACAACTGGCTTTCATATACACTTATGCCTAGCTATAAAAGTTCCAGATGATAAAGAGTCATCAAAATCCTATTTTCTAAGAAAACTACAATCTGCAGTGCTAAATTCATACATTTGAAAATTTAGTTATTGGTATAGGGAACTTAGTATATTGGTAAACAGTATTAACTGCCAAGGCTTTGTGTTTGTATTTTGTGCCACTCATATACTCTTGGGGACAGTTTTCCAAGAATAAGCCTACACTTTTAATTGTTTTATCACACATATAGTGCTGAATGCTGTGTTTTGTATTTTTAATTAAGTGATTGTATATGTAAGTTTGGAAGAGAATCACTGAGTGCTGCACTTTTGCCACCTGCTTCCTTATAACCCAGGATATTACATGAAGCAAATCCCAAATCATGATGATAAGTATTCTCAGTGACCCTCCTTTTCAGATTGATCAAGTTGTACAAAATTCCAGACTTGTATTTTTAACTAGAACTGGAGGTGGTACATTGTTGAGAAACTGCCTGAGGAATTCAAACTATTCAAATTGCATGAATTATTTACTCCTAAAGGGTGCCAAGCAAACTGTTTTTGCAGAAAAGGACTAGTTATTTTGGGGGGGGGTTTGCTGGGAGAACTACACTTTATGAAACACATCTGGGAATGTTTTGCATGAAAATGGTTTACTGGAGCTCTTATCTGAAGACCAGAGACTATTCCGGCTTTAGGAAATAATACAATGAAATAGAGCAAATGTCAGTTTACTCAATGTAATCTGTAAAAGTCATCAACTTGAGTGTACATGCATGTGTGCCAAAGCACTCTAGTAGAAGATACATATTACTACTCCCATTCAACAGTATGATTTAGTCCTAATGATTTTAAAGGGGTATTTCAGTTGAAGCGATAAAACCTTTTGAAAATGACCTACACTATGGAGATAGCCTTGAAGTCATGGACAAAGCTTTGCATGCATGGACCCATATTCCTATCCCTTCCTCCAGCATTGACAAGGGTAGTTCTGGAGGCTTCTAGGCACCACTGGAATGGCCTTGGTGGTCTTCCTGGCCTCAGGGCCAAAAAGCACTGCTTATCTAAATGTTAACTATATGACAAAGTTGGTGAAGTGTCACTAGGAGAGAACCCTGGATGCTGAGAATTGTTTGTGATGCCCTAGTCCCCATAAAGGGGTAAAAGAATGGCTCAAAGTTATTCAGTGTCTATCCAAACTCTCCTGCAAGAACTGGAATTCCTATCTGTAATTTGAATCCCAGGTAGTCAGATTCCTTAACTTTTTTCTTTTACAACAAAGAAATGTGTGAAAAACAAGGTTATTACTTTGGGCATACTTATAATTCCTCATAAGGGTTTAAATGAGATACAGGCCACACAAAATTTCTTGAATTTTTTTTTCAGAACAGTGACATATAAAGCCTGTCAAATTTCTCAACATGAGTATGTTAATTCATATTTGAGCAATTTCTCCCTAACTACAAGGGACTAATTTAAGAGTAACGATGTTCTACCCAGCTTTAGCAGGATGACTAAGAATGTTTAGCTACTGGAGTAGTCTCTATTTTTTGCTTCTTTATTTTCATAATATGTTTCTAGGAAAAACTGGGATTCCAGCCACTATCAATGCTATCAAAAAAGTTCTATGTCAGTTATATTTCATTATACATTGATAGTTTACTGCAAAACTACAAAAGCATGATTTTTAAGTGGACTTGTCATAAGTAGACTTGTTAAGAAAAATATTCTTCAATAATATCAGTGTCTTGGTTTTACAAAACCTGCTGTGAATTTAACAGAGCTACTCATTGAAGCTTCCATATATAACTTTGATCCTTGATATCACTTGTATAACAATAAAACGATAAGTATAACCTTAGCAATAAAAAAGGATCCCATCATTGAAGGTTGTTATTCAAAAGCAAGAGCTTTAGAGTATATCAATAAAGATCTGAGGACTGTACTCTCATGCTTTTAAAAATACTTTTTATTTTGTTTTGAGGTTCCGTGTCAGTAATTTAGTGCAGAGAAATTAATCTTCACTGAGGAATAAATTTATTATATGTGGTGAACCAAACTATATCATTTTTTGACTTTCCCTGTTAATGATTCATTACTTCAACAGAGCTGTCACACACAAAAGCAACCAAAAAGTGGTTGGTATATGAGGCTGGAATTAGATAAGTATTGGAATATAGCTCCTTCTCTGTGTGTGCTTTGATAATTTCTTAATTTTAAGTTATTCAGTTTCCTAATCTGTGCAAAGAAAAGTAGTCCTTAATTTATAATGTAAGGATTGGATGATAACCTATTTGTAGCTCTTAATTTACGGGTTAGCACTTAGTAAATGCTGAAGAAGTGATACAGATGATGAACATATTTAACCTAGCAGTCATTCATTCTTAGACCAATATAGTTATATGAAGCAATATTTTATGGGGATAGACACACTCAGCTGTGCCTTTATTTATTCTTGGCTCCACAAGGATTGCTCCTGGCAGGATTCTAAGACCACATGGAGTGCTGAGGATCAAATCAGGGTTGGTGGCATGCAAGGCAAGCACCCTACCTGCCTTATGATTGCTCTGGTCCCTATACAAAGCACTATTTCAAAATGTAGCTGTTCCAAAATTAGCAATGTACTCCCCACTGTAGAAACTGGTAGGAGACAAACATAGCTCAGGATAAATAAAGACACAGGTGAAAAAATAATTCATTATTCTCATGTGAATCATGACAAGGTCCCAGGTTGAGCTAACATTTCAACTTGATTATGAATTTAAGTGTAGGCTTCTTAGGTCAAAAGGTAAACAAAAATTTTTAGGCAGAAGAAAGAATACCAAGGCAGAGCTGAAGGCATGTATTTGTTGTGTCTCTTAATCTGCATAATAATTTTCTTACAGCTACTCTGTGGAGACTGGTAATATGTCTGGTGCATATAGATTTTTTTTTATCTTGATGGGCAGTTATTTTTTTAAAGGAAAATTCTGAAATTGTAAAATCATATGTTCAGTCACATCTATTTTCCACCATGGATTGGTTTAATTGTCTGATTTGTATTCAGGGAGGCCTCATTGTGAACCTGGTGGCAGTTACTCAATTTGGAGGCACAGTGCCTGGAAGGAACCAGTGAGTTCCTGAGATGCTGGCCCTGCACATTCAACCCTATTAAGTGATGGCAAGATACTTTATCATTCTGACCACATGGCAAGAAAATCTGCTCTAAATTTGGAACATAATTTTTGAAGCTGAAGCTCTTGCGTCTATAGTGTTTGCCCCTGTGTTATAGCTTCTACTGTTGAAATATAAAGTCAATTAGCTTGCAACAACCATGACTTTATAGCTTGTAACACAGGAATTTACATAATTTATCAGGTGGCCATGTCAGAAATAGACACACAATTTCAGTCATCTGAAGTAACAGTGTTTACTTAGTTTTACTGCAAATATTTTTGAAGCTCTATTTATGAATCCTCAAAGTCCACTAATTGGAAAAATATTTTGTAAGTGTTTGACTGCATTTTTTCAGACCAATAAAAGCACTTTCCACTACATTAAATCAATGAGCTTTCATTATTATAAATTGCCAGAGTTGGTTCTTTCCTTATTGAAACACTGAGCCTTGTATATATCGATCTATTTTAAAAAGGCACAAATTAATGATAATTTCAAGAGAACTGTGGGCTATTAAAGCTAAATCCCATCTTAGTTTGATTGGAAAGTGTCAGAAGTCTTATTTTAATTAACTTTCCCATTACTTCATAATCATAATACAACACACATGCTGGTGTCTCAAGAATGACTTTAGTTTTTGTGTTCATCTCCTGATCTCCACTGTTGACTTGTGCTGTACGCCAGTTCTCAATTAGGGATCACTCTCTTGTTTTCTGGACTGTGGTTCAGGTGGTAGTGTCTTGTTTTTCACAAGAACAGTTTTTAAATAAATGCACGAAAGGAGAATTAATTGAGGAATAAATTAATTTCAGAGCAAAGGGGAAAATAGTGCATTCTAATAATTATCCCATGAGAAATTTCTACAAGAAACTACATCAACCAGCATTTTAAGATTGCTTTTGTCTTCTTCCCTGGGAAGGTGTCCTTGAAGAGCACTGCCCTTTCTTGGAGGAGGGAAAGCAGGAACAATGCTGGGATGTTTCAAAAACAATCAGCTTGGTGGGATTGCTTTGGAATGAAAAGTCTGGGAGGAAATAAATAAGAAAAGATTCTATCTGAGATAAGTTTTGAGTCGAGTTTTCTGAAGAGGTGATTAGGATAGCAGAGCAAAAGGCCAGTTACATTGATTCTAATATTGGTTCGACTACTTGTACAGCGATAAAAACTTGGACCTGGTGCTTTGTCTGTCTGAGCCTTAATTCCTCTTTGAGCTGTTGGTCCTGGACAGGAGATTGTAAAAGTTAAAAATAAAAAGCAAAACAAAACATCGATGTCAACATTAATGAAAAGCTCATAGATAATTACACTAAATTCTAAAATGTTGAATGCTTATTATGTATGAGGTACTATTTTTTGCTGTTTTTAACACATTTTCATAAGTCCCACAGTAACCCAGTGAGAGAGGTTATATTAAACCTTTTTTGACATAAGGAAAAGACAACTGAGTTAAATAATCTTTTTGGTTTTTACCAAGAGTTTTTTAATTATTACACTGAAATTTTTTCCTAAAAGTGACACTAAAAGTTACAGTTGTAATGTATCCATTGCTGCATTTTCAATATTAATTTCTTGACTGCAACTATTATTTTTATTTCTAGAAATATAAACACTAAAGAAGACTATAAAATAGGTTTCTAATGCTATTTTTTCTAAAATTTAGAATGATGATTCTTTATTTTCTTTGCCCTAGCTACAAGTAACGTATCTTGAAAATGGTTGACAGTTTGCTTATTCGTTATTTGGAGCGATGGCATAGAGATAGATCAGAGTAATGCTGGCACTCTACCCTTTGCAGAATGGCTCTGGGTGCCCAAGCGTGTTGGTTTGGATAATCATCCCTAAAAATGTCAGGAGAGATGGAGTCAAATCTCTAGAGTTTCTCTATCAAAGCCTTTTGGGGTACAGCTGTATGCTAAAGAGATGGGAGGATGTGGGACTGTGTCTCACAGCTTCCCTTGCTACATCATGTCTGTTATATTGAATCCAATATTTCGTTACAGAAAAGTGCTGATTTTTTATTTATGAGCACCCAAATAGTTGTAGAATCGGGAGGTTATGGTTGTTATCTCCAATCTAAGATTCATTTAGGAGTTTTCATGTTTTCTGGACATGTTAGAAGATGACCCTGCTATTTACTCTTTCAATTAATTAAAAAAAGTTTATTTTCAGGCTTGCTCTTCAGGCCTGTGTGCTCCCTTGAACACATGCCTTGCTTGTTTGTCTCTATGTTTCCTTGCTGGTCTTTTTCCACACTCGAGTCTGTGTTCTCTCTGGAACATATACTTCTCTCTTTCCTTCCCTCATATTGTTCCTTTAATTTTGTTTTAAATCAGAAATATTTTATTGACTAATGTGGTTTACAATAGTATTTATTTTCAAACTAGTAGAGGTCTCATTTTAGGTGCCTTTATACAAAGTTAAAAACAAATAGATTCTAAATTCTCAAAGAGCTGAAATTTTGGCAAATAATTATATGATCAATTATATTTAATAAAAATGGAGGTGTATGTTTATGTAGAGGCAGCGTGGGAGAGTTTTCTCAAAAAGGATTAATTGCAGCAGAGAACGGAAGAAAGGAGGATTTGGCAAAGCTTATAAACAGCTAAAAAATGTTGCGTTGCAGGTGAAGGAAACATTATGTTCTATCTTTTATGAAAAAATGTGCAGATATCATCCTGTAGACAATAGGAAAGTAAATTTCCAGGGAAATTTCAAAGGCAGTTTTTCTGTTTATACATAACCCAAACAATTCCATTATTTTCTGTTCCTTCTATTTTTCTCTCTTTTCTCCTAGTACTCTATTCACTAAAACTCAGGTTATGGCTATTATATAGATGAATTTGATATTTCTCAATCTTCTTATTCATGCCTCAGCGACACACAAGATGTCTACTACTTAAAAAAATTAAACTTACATTTTTTCTGGTACATATCATTATATTTCTACCTAATACTGTGCTTTCTGTACTAAAAATAAACATGCTTAATAAACACTTGTGATCTGATGAGAAAATCTACAAAAACACTAGTTGTAATATGCAAATAATTGAGACACTTCATTTACTAACATTTTAAAAATACAACCAAGTTAAATATGGTTGGCTAGTCTCCTTTAAAGTGATTCTGATAGAAAAGAGTCTAGCATTTGATTTGATTCATTTGCTAGAGCTACATGTGATTAGAAAGTTGTATAATGCCATATAGCTCATATACTAAAATTATACTGGAATCTCCTCAAAAAATGCATCGAAGTTTGCTTGAATAATGTCAGAGAATCATTTTCTTTCCTCCCTACTTCCAGATTCTTTCATTTCTAAGAATCTGTATTATATTGGTTCTAAACATATGCTGTTCTAGATTAACGACTGCTAGTGTAGAGGGAAAATTTTTGTGACTTGGTAATGTATGAAAATATTTCTGGAAGCCATAACTTTGGGCATCTAGTAAATAGAGGCTGTATTATTAAACATCCTGAAATACACAGCACAAGGCAGAATTATCTATCCAATACTGCCGAGTTAGGAAACTGTTTCAGATTCAATTTATTTATCCAGAAAAATGTTGTTTCCACCAAGCATTCATCTGATACTTAGAAAGAACTAACAAGATAAAAAGTCTGTACTCCCAAATTTCTCAGCTATTTTCCTGATATTGACATAATTATAACAACAACTCACATATGACTCTTCCCCTAGTGCATCAGAGTGTAAAGGAGGAAATAAGCATTTAGAAAGGGCAGTGCCTAGTAGCTGGGTCCACATTGACCAGTAGGGGTCCACTTCTGCATTGAAGAATTGAGTGGAGAAGGAGCAAGAGAGGGGGCATTTTAATGTAATCTTTCTGCTGCACAGTCTAGATAATCTCTGAAACTACTGCAAGGGATTTAGTTTAAGGAGTTATTCTCAGAGACTCAGTGTGAACAATGCATTGCATTCCAAACAGTGTCACAGTGAACGTGACAATTATCATTGCCCTGGGTTAGAGAGTTGCTGAGAGTTGAATTTGTTAAAAGTTCAAGGATCTGACTATATAGGCGTGGAAAGAGGTAGAAAAATCCTTTCAAGATGTCCCTCTGTCCTGCATATGTGCTCAATTTTAAGATAGCATTTAAACCCTAATCCCCTGTGTTGAGTCAATTCATAGCTGTCAAATTTCACCTAATAGTGCTCCAGCTAGAATATAGGAGTCTGAGTAAATGATGCTTTTTCTGAAAAAGTGCAGGGGGCAGTTTCTAGAACAATTGAAGAGACAGTTTTGAGTAGACACTTTAGAAGTTCTAAATGAAATTTATTTAAAAATCTAAAATATAAATAATACCTCATATAAGAACAGTTTAGACAATTGCATAGCTAAATACGGTCTACCTGATTCTCTTTTTGAATTAGTATTTTTTTTTCTGGAGTAGGAGGATTGTACACCAATAGAAAAGAGCAGAGTAAGGAACTCTACAAAGAACTTGTTCAACAGAGGAGACATATAGACCCTAGGTATGAATAAAGAATATTTTTTGTGCTAGTTTTTTTTGGATTGCCTACTTTAAAAATCAATACAATACTGGGGACAGAGATAGTGCAATTAGGTACTTGACTTGCCCAGGACCAACCCCAGTGGGATGCCTGGAGCCCCCTATCCCTAAAAGACAGCCAGGAGAGATCTCTTAACATAGGGCCAATAGTGAGCACTGCCAGGTATGGCCTCAAAACAAATAAAATCAATTCCATTGCTCTATAAAAGGTATGACTGTAAAATAGTTTATCATAGTAAGAGTGTTAGAAAAATAGTGATCAGGTTCTCACCAGTGGTGATAATATCTATGCTTAGCAAATCATTAGTACTTTCTCCTTTTATGCAGTTTTTACTATCTTCAAACATCAATTGTATGCACTAACAACATGGAATTGTATTTGCTTATTTCCAGGAGATTTCCATCTTCTGTAGTGGGAAGATAACAAAAACAAAGATGGAGGGAAAGGGTTTCCTGTAACAGTTCTTCCAATAAGGCAGTCAAGATCCAAATAGAAAAAATTGTAATGTCTACATTGACAAGAGAACAAAAGAGAAAATACCCAAATATTGTCATTCTCTATGCCCCTAGAGGTGTTGCAGGTGTGGCTGCGGTGTTCGGCTGCGTCTGCAGGTGGCAGACAGGAGACAGGCATGTCTACACCCAGAGTTCTGTCCCGTAGGCCCGGGATGGTTGATGGTCTGACATAGGGCCCCCTGGGATGAATACAGAGCCATGCCAGAGCCTGGCAAGCTACCCATGCTGTATTCGATATGCCAAAAAACAGTAACAATAATGGACCTTATTCCCAAAGAATGGAGATGTTACTGGTGCCTGCTGGAGCAAATCGATGAAGGATGGGAAGACAAGTGACAAGTGACATTTTCATTATCAAAATTTTTTGCTTTCAACAGGCAATTTTGTGGTAGAAAATTTGCTATCTTTTAAGATTGGGACACTACAATGAGAAAGAAATTGAAATTGTGGCGTGGATCTTTGCTAGCACATTTCTTCAATAGCTTTGTCCTCTCTTTTCTTCCTATTCAGTTTAAGCAAAGACCCTTTCCAGTAAACACTGAAGAAGTTAAAAGTAGTTAAAAATGAATGCAGTGTTGACTGGTCCGCAGGCCTCTTTGTAGCTCCCAGCTATACTCTGTCACCACGGTTACCAGACACCAGGGTCTAAGATCAGATCAACCCAGGAGCAACAGCAGGTGAGTGAGAAAAACCCAGAATAATCCTTTCTGAAAATGTTTCTCTCTTTAGTGCACAAAAAATACCTCAAATTCACTTTTGGCATTTATTGCTTTGGATGGCTATTGACTATACTTTTTTAGAATTCTTACTGAAAAGCTGTTTCAAAAAGCATAACAATGAAATGCTCAGCTGTATAAGTGTTCCCTAGGACCTTTTTTTATTCAGACCTTTTTTTATTCATGATGCAGAGCTCAAAGCAAAACCCTTTGGCCAAAGTGGTTCTTCGCTAATCTATTCGTCTGAAGGTCAGTGTATAGACCTTGCTGTGTTGGTTGCTCTGTTTCCAAATTTACCTTTGCCTGGACCAGAGAGTGGCCTACCCAGACTGGAGCAGTCAGGACTTCAGGCCTGGAAGAATGAAGGCCTCCCAGGTGTCCCCTACTCTCCTGCCCACCCATTTATCTTCTTTTGGAGGGACCTTGTCCATGACCTTCTGCCACAAACTTTTGAGTTGCCTCCTCTGATTCACTCAGCGCCTGGTTCACACTGTAGCCAATGAGTCTTTCTCTACCGCAACGTTCATTCCCAGTAATCCTTAAAAACTTTTTACACTTTATGTCTTACCTTGTGAGTCCCATATTCCAATTCTGAGCCCCTCTTATTTCATATCATAGCCCCAGCCAGATTTTAATTCATTAAAGGAGCTTTATACAGAGTGGCTTTGCTGATGAAGCAAGCTTAAGGAACTGCAGGAGACTCCTGAGATGGTTTTGTTGTTCAAAGTTTGGGGGCTGGGGGTGGGGTGTAGGGCCTCTCCTGGGGGCAGTACTCGGAGGTCGCATAGTATCAAGGATCAAATCTGAATTCCCTTTGCATGTGCAGCTCTGTGGGAAATTTCCATGAGCCTACCTCCTCTTCCACTGATTTACTTGTCACTGTAGGAATCTAGTATTTATGATTTATTAAATACTGGCTATTCAGTGAGGTACTTCTCTTTGACTCAGTCTACTCAGCAATTTTGTGAATCAGAAGCTATTTCTCTTGTTTTATTTATTTATTTTTGTTTGTTTTAGCTAACATGTCTATGTAAGTTCTTCATGGGTAAATTAATAAATGATGAAGTTGGAATTCAAACCCAATACTTTCTGATGTCCAAAAATATTCTTTTACTAGTATTGCATAATAGTTTTCCCCCTGTGAATCCCACATTTTTATGTGCTTTGAAAAAAATGATGTCAGCATTTGTGACTTCATGATGATATGAGCTAGATAGCTGAACTGATAAGCCAGATCATTTGGTGACTGAGAAGAAGCTGTCTGGGCCTGGGGAGATAACTCATAAGCACGGGTAACACACTGTCCTGTCCTCATACCACATGCCACTTAACATCACTGGACTGAGCACAGTACTGGGAGACACCCACAATAAGAAGCAATAAAGTGGTGTTGGCTGAAATGGGAGAAATTAAGATAAGGAAGGCATATATGTAATTTATTTCATATGAGTGGTAATATTTGGTTTGATATAAATATTTATAAAATGTGTGTGGCACTGATCTGCTGAAATTGTACTGAAATATGACAGACAGATATGTTTTAATTCTTTCTTCTCAAGTAGCAAATTCCATCTATCCTGATCCAGGCATAGAACAAGTGTTAAAATTAACATGATATGCTTTGAGATGTGCAATATTTTCTATCTATCTAATGAAGTCAAGGGTGTTTATGAAAAAACTAATTATCCTAATAACTCATAATAAGAGTGTGTGCTCTGAAGAAGGAAAATGATTTGAAATAGCTCATTTAGAACAGCACAGAATTTGTCATAGAATTTAAAAAGACACAAATATGAAATATAGAAATAAGGTTTTTCTAGTGCAAAAGGTTTATGATATAAACACAAGTATAGTATGTCCTCACTTATTGCGACAGGATTTAAATATAGTAATTTGGTAAGAGGCAATTTATATGATTTTTTAACTTCATGGGCCTTTATTACTCTGACACTAGTGCTCTAACAAGAAAAGAAAACCAGGTCCTCAAACAACACACAAAAGTCATATGAAAGTCTTATGCTCCCTAGCATAAGAGCTAGAATGTGATGGACTAGAATTTGTCTAGTCCATCTCAATGAAACTAATAGGAGTTTCATGAAAGTGATTTTTCTAGGACTTAGAAAATGAAAAAAAAGTATTCAAATGAGATATTTCTCAGCCCTTTTCCATATCTAAACTCCTATGACCCAGTAAATGTATATTAAGAGTGTGAACAAGTTATTTTGTTCATTACCCAAGTTTTAAAATCCAATGATCAGTTTTTATCTGGTTTAAGCTGCATGCTGAATTGTTCCTTCTTTTCTTAAGAAAAATAAAAGTAATCACATGACTTCCAATCAGACTAGAGGAATTACTTACATTTTGTCTTTGAACAAAATGATACATTGGCAAAAAGTGAGGCTGTTGTTCCTTCTTGTGGATGGCGTCAAATAATGTTTTGCTGTCTTATTAAATCCACATTCCTAGTGCTATGAGTTTGGAGTTCTTGTCCTAAAGGCAGGACATATACTTAGCTACTCTTTTACTCCTGGCTCACACTTGGGGCTTGTGTTGAAAATAAGATGACAGCATGTGTGATGCAAATAGAAGCTGGAAAGGGGGCTAGTGAAATTAATTTTCCATTCTCTTGAAACTCTATCATTAATGTGAGAAAACTTTACTGGACATACCTGCTGATTCCATATGGAAACTAAGCAATGAGCTAGAATAGAACTATGCCTTGCTGAACCCGGCTTTGATCAGCTTACTCTAGCTGATCTTTAGATATGTAAACCTTTATCTATTGTTTTTAGTTACTAAATTTTGAGGTAGTGGTTATCTGATATTCTTCTTTTTTTAACAAAATCTTTTTTTTTTGCCTTTTTAGAACATCCCCATCGTTGCTCAGGGTTTACTCCTGGTTCTGCACTCAGGAATTGCTCCTGGCAGTGCGGGAGGGACCATATAGAATGCCGGAGATCAAACCCAGGTCAGCCACATGCAAGGTGAACGCCCTCCATGCTGAACTATCACTCTGGCCCCTGATATTCTTCTTAACAATTTTTATTGGTAGACAAATGTCTGTCTGCAAGTTTATTTTGTGAAATACCCACAGAAACAAAGAATTATGTTCTTAATGCGATTCATTAAAGTAATTCAGGTATTTTCCATTTGTTTATTCAAGACACAAAATCAAAGAGACACATGATTTAGCAATAGTACAGGGCAATCTTACCTGTATGGAAACACTGCTGTAGGAACCACCAATGACCCCTGCAATGAGCAGTGGGATATTTTCTTGAATTGCATAGGATCCATCAGGACACATGTACTCTGCTTCATCCACTTTAGTCAAAGATGCCCTGACAAATTCCAGTGATTGCTCTAATGCGTAAGTATCCCTTGAGCATGTATCCAAAATGTGAACACCCAGTTTCACTCCTGGTAGCAAATAATTGTCTTTGTTAATTTCATCAATAGCAAACAGCATAGCTTCCAAGCGCTGGATTCCTCGATCTTCATTGATTCGCCCACATTCTTCAGTTCCAGTGCCTTTTTCATTAATAGGAAATAGGCCTCCTAAAACAAGGTCACCTTCTATTTTTATCTCCCTCCTCAAAAAGTTATGGTCTCCCAAAGAAAGTAAAAATCCTTTTGAAAACAAAGCTAAAGTAAGAAATTGGAGTTGCGTCAACATCTTCATGAGTCCTTTTTCTTTACCTCTGGGATATCAATTGTTGGAGCCAACGTTGCTCACTAGTCCTCCTCTTTCATTTCCAAACTGGGTCTTTGGCCTGTCCTTCAAATCTAGGAGGAACAGACTAACAGAGTCTGTCACCAAATTCCTAAAGAGATAAAAATTATCCATACTGGTAAAATGAACAAAGCTGGTAGAGAAATAATGAGTGATTGCATTGTTGGTCCCCAGTTAGAACTTAGATGGGATAAAGACTTAAATGACTATTTACTGACCACATACTGTACTATTACCCCAGACATTCCATCACAAATATTCCTATCTAGGTCTTACACACACACACTTACTCATTTTATTGATCTGTCTTCCGGAAAAGATGATGAAGACTACAATGATAAAGAGAGCTGACAAAGTATTCTAAGAATTGTGGTAGTGTTTACACTGGTTTTTCCCAACAAGAAACTCTGCATTATCTCTCTACTAAGAAATTTAGTTTGCTATTGTTTGGGAACCAGTTTGGATTTTGTCTCTCTTTTCTAGTTACATCTAAAAAAGTTCTTTGGAAGCAAAGAAAACACAATGTGCCTCTGCTATTTTTTTTCTGTGTTCTACCACAACAACCTTTTTTTCACATTCACAGGTGAGCTTTCAAAAGAATTGTCTGTAGTTCTTTCCCATATCCCTTCATCTTAGCTGGGTCAGCAGCAACACCCAAGATTCTTCACTGATCTCTATTAAAATGTCTTTGGAGAAGGCAATTGCTGATCTATTAGTTATTAAATCCAATAAACCCATTATAGTCCTCATTTTACTTGAGTTGAATAAAATTAGGATGACTTTATTTTTCCTTTTACCTATTACAACTTCCTAGACTTCTGTTCTCATACTTTATTTCTGACTAGATCTCAGATTTCTTTGTTAAACACTTCCTTCCACCTCCTCTTGCCCCTTCCACACCCTCCCAGCACTGTGCCTATTCCTCATTCTCCACACACTACTGCAGGTATGTAGCTCCAGTTAGTCCTGGAGTTTGCATGTAGATTGTCATTTACAATAATTTCATGCATTAGGTCCTTTAACATCACTGGCTTGAACATCTTTCTCTTAATCAGACTAAACCTCACTGTGAGGATCATGTTCGTGACATTAGAATGTGGATTTTGCTAGGGAGTTTTTCAATGCCAGAGGTGGAGCTGTCTGCTTGCACACACGTAAGCCAATGAACCTATTGCTGTATTACGTGACACTTATTCCCTGGTACTAGCAAACTGTGGTCTGCCCACTCACTGTGGTTGCTTGCTTCTGTTTTCCTACATGGCATGAACATGTTGTTTTTAGTTAAGTAAAAAAAAAAAGATAATAGAGAACCTCTGGATCCTACACCTGACAGGGAACAATTGCATATTGTAGTGTGTATGGTCTAGTGTGTCGTCTCTCCTGCTTTTCTGCCTGATTGTTTGGTAGTGGGATTTTGTCAGTTTACAGCTGTGTGGCTGACTAACTGACAGTATCAGGCACAGAACCAGTCCAGAGGCTCTGAACAACCTTTAATACTTTCTTCAGACTAATTCCTTGCTCTGCCCTTAGGCAGGCTCAGCTAACCCTTCTCTCTACTCTTCTAACTTGCTATCCTGTCAGGCTCTCTGCTCCTCCAATTCACTCCTGACAACCAGGCTAAAAAATCCAGTCTCAATTGACAACTCAACTGCTTTTCCAACTCTTTTTATGTCCCCATAATTAGGATATTGGCCATCCCTTTAAGAATTACAAGCCATCCCTTTAAGGGATTTCTTGAATCTCTTAAAGGGACCCAGCATGGTTTATGAAGAAGGGAACTCTCATCTGCTTCTGGGGTCAGTGTTGATGTCTGCAAGTCACACTCTCTGTGTTCACCCAGAGGAATTTGCTAATGTTTACAGTTTTGTGTTTTTTAGAAGGTAATACTCTAATTTGTTGTCTTAATGGCTGTTCAAATGTCCTAGTTCCTGTCAATCTGTAACAATGTCTCCTTGCTTGTAAATCAAAGAAATGTCTGCTCCTTGAGAATAATAAGTGATTATTTGGAACTTTTAAGATATGAAGAAAAAATACAGCATTCAATGAGAAACTAAGAGAAGAATTAGTTTGATGCTTACTTCAATGTTTTAGGTTATCAGTGTTCCCCCTTTATGTTATCAGTGCCCCTTAAGATCCAAACTTTCACATACTCTTGTTCTTTTCACATCGAATAAGGGATAGTTTACTTCTTTAAGACATACACGTCATTTGGATTTTTTTTTTTGTTTTTGATTTTGTTTCATTTAGGTGTGAACTTTGGTAAAAATGACAAAAATCACTCTAATGTTCAGAGTTAACCAGAGGACCTCTGGGACACCTGCCAGAGGGCATCAGTCATATAATATTATTTGTAACTCTGATAGTGTAATAGACTTTATTGTTTTATATAAATTTATTGTCTCATTTTCTTTCATCTTTAAACTCAAATCCCTTTGAAGAAAAAATACATAGAAGACAAAAGTAGTGTGATTATTATTACTAATGATAAGCAGAAATTGCTCTATAAAATAGTTTTTATGTCTCTTATAAAAAAGGGTTGTTAATTAAAAAGAAGGTCACTGACAAGTCTTACCATAAATCTATGAATAAAATGTAGCTGTCTCTTGAATTTGAAGGAAGTTTGATTATTCATAGAGTAGAGAGGAACTTATAGGTTACATAAGACTTAATTCTATTCTAATAAAATGCTTTTAGTAATTTTCATTAAAGGACTAAAATGACATATTTTTGTATTTACATATTTAGTAATTATTTTAGTAATTACATATTAAGAGAACTGCATATTACACTGAAAATAAAAATATATATGTCTATCTAGCCAGACGACCCTCCACTCCATGATGACCTCCATTTTCCACATCTGGAATTCCCCCTCATCAGAACTCCACCCAGCAGACCAGCCTATCACAGCCCTGCTCGCACGGCTGTTTGCAGCCGCGCGGTTCATCAATAAATGCTGGATTTTGAGATGACTACAAGAGTATGCAACCAGCAGGGCATAGCCTGGCAAGCTACCCATGTCGTATTTGATATGCCAGATACCAGTAACAATTATAGACCTCATTCCCATGACCTGATGGAATGATTTGAGGCATTTTATGTTCCTGGAGCAAGCAGGTGCCCTTGGGCTCTACTTGCATGAGACAGGTCATATGGAGATGTTACTGGTGCCCGCTCGAGCAAATCGATGATGAACGGGAAGATAGTGATAGTGATAGTGATGTCTATCTACTTCATAAATAGGGATTTATTTTATTTATATTTTGTACAATGATAGTCTGTTATACTGTTTGCAGTCTAAAATGTTTTTAAGAGGGATGTAGATATTCACAATTGTGTTTGCAAGTGATCTTTTGATATTTTACTTACAGCATAGAAAATGGAAACTAAAATAGAGAAATTAATGAAAATATTAACTACATTAAGGAAGTGTTTCCTTTCACTACTGACTCAAGTGTAACACTCTTTGCTGATTCAATTGCCAATATGTAGAACTACAGGAATAATTTTCTGCATGTACAGGAGAAAATTTTGCCATTGCATTTTAATCTGTAGCTGCTGTGGGTCCGTAGGAAGCCAGAAGATGCTTAGCTTCTAAGCATTTACTTCTGTTTTGGGGATGGAAAAATCTTTATTAAAAACATGAATACTATACCATTTCAAAGTTTTGGAGATGCATCCACTCATCAAATAATTACTAAAAACTTATTATGTACTAGTTTTAAGATTGATACTGAAGATATAAAACTGTATATCTTGAACTGTAAACTGATAAGCACCATCACTGCTGCTAAACAATTCTAAATATTTCGTTATTTTCCTATAGGAAAGAAGCACTCATCTCTTTTTTACCAATCATATCCAACTTTGAGAAAAATACTAAGTGTGCAACAGATTTCATTTACCATGCTGATCATTATTAAGTATTTAATTTAGAAAGCAATCTGTTGCATGCCATATATATGTATATATGTATATATATTGTATATACATGTATATATGCATATATACATATGTATATATACATGTATATATGTATATATGCATATATACATTTAGAAACTTGATATACAAAGAAGTTGACAAAAGTGTCACATAGATTATTTTCTGTTAAACCCTTTAGCAGGATACATTCAGTAACATTTAATGCAATCTTAGAAAATCACAAATTGAAAATCAATTATAGTAGTGTTAAAACATACTGTCTTGGGGCCGGAGGCGATAGCCCAGCGGGTAGGGCGTTTGCCTTGCACGCCGCCGCCCATGCCGGCCAGGGTTCGATCCCCGGCATCCCATATGGTCCTCCGAGCACCGCCAGGAGTAATTCCTGAGTGCAGAGCCAGGAGAAACCCCTGAGCATTGCTGGGTGTGGCCCAAAAAGCAAAAAAAAAAAAAAAACAAAAAAAAAAACATACTCTCTTAATATTTCCCTATTTATCTTTTTCAAAAAGCAGAATTTATAATGATTAAGATTGTTGGGTCACAAATAATTAAAATATTTAGCATTATTTAAAATGAAATCCTAAGAAACTGAAAGAAGAGGAATTTAAAATGTAACTTTGAAAAACAGAGCAACATGCTTGATTCAATGCAACTGTTTATCTATACGTAACAGCTTATCAGGATTGTGGGAAGAGCACCAGCAACATCCCTTCAGGTTCCTTTCATTATAAATCAGCCAGCAGCACATTCCCCAGATAAACTGGCTCCCTACTGCAGTGACATTCATATGCAGCCAGAGAATTGCAGCTCTGCAGTCAGAGTTCTCCATTCAGGGATGATGAGTGATGTGTCAGCTATAAACAAGCATGTGTAGCTTTTTCTGTAGGCAACCTGCTCACTGATGTTTTATTAATTGGTGTATTAATAGAATCTCAGAGGTTTTCTGTGAATATAACCCCTGGAATATGTAGGCAGGAAACATTTCTATATGCTGTATATGCTAATATATTTCTCTTTCCTATTAACTTTGCCCAGGATTTAGTGTTAGAAATGAAATCTAGTTTGACTCAAAAAAAAAAAAGTAGCTTATTCAGGGTAGATGGAAAGCAAGGCATCATGTTTGTCATTTTCTGGAAATAACCCTTAAGGTGCTAAAGGGCTTCTGAGAGTGCTCAAAGCTTATCCAACCAACCAATTTGTGGGAAAAGTTAGATTAGTGCTAGCATAAACATTTTCATTATGAATTTGATAAAATTTTCAGCTGACAAAATTATGGGGAATATGAAGGGCTAAAAGCAATGAAACATGTTCTTTGGTATAGGGTAAATAAAAGGGACTGTAGATGTAATGGAATTTTTTACTAACCAAATTTGCAATTGCATAATTCTAAGTCCTTTATTGTACTAGAGAACAGAGGTATTTTTCCTTAAAAGGTTATAAGAAATCATGATGAACAGTTCTCTATTAATCTAATAACTTTAGGATCATCTGCTTAAACTTACCTTCCTTGTAGACCTTCTACTTTAGCTATAATGGGTTCCTCCATATGCTGAATTCCACACATACTTTGTACTCTGTTTATTGTGATTATCATATTTCTTTATATTTGTTCCTACAGTTTTAAAAATTAGAAATTACTATTTCCTGCCTTAAATTTTAAGTTACTGGATAGAAGGGACAGTGTCTTAGATGTGGTTACAGATTTTCACACTACTTCACGTAGAATTATCAAATACAGGTCAAATGATAAATTCCAAATAGCATGTATATTTTTGAGAAATTCATTACAAGGCTGGAAAAATAATTCAGAAACTCTGATAATAAAACATAAAAAATATTCATTTTTTTTCTAAGTAATATTGATGTAGGCAGGCAGTCAGGGGGTTCCCAAGGCAATGAAGTTTCACCCAAAGGCTGTCCAGAGTCACCTGTTTGGAAACCGGAACCAAGACTTGATGAGACCCCTTAACCCTCAGTAGACCTTGAGGAATCTGGATCAACCTGTCTCAGCCCAGCCCTTAATTGGGCTACATTCCAGGACAGAAGATCCAGCAGGAAGAGAGGTCAAGAAAAGGAGATTTTCAAAGAAGACCACTCCCAAAGTCTACTTCCCTTTGGCAATAGCCCTAGCAAGGACATTGACCTGGGTTGAAGCCCCGTATGAGAGTAGCTTGGGAAGAAAACTATAAAAGCCGTCCTGACCAAAGGATGACGTACATATGCTACCTGAACCCATATGCTGCTTGAGCCCACGTGGCTGAGCACATGTGGTGCCTGAGCATATGTGTCACCCGCATCTCCCCTCTTGAGATGTGTACTCTCTCTCTCACTTTCCCTCTTCCATCCCCTTCCTAAAACCTCCATAGTGAAATCTGTTTTACTTCACTGTCATCTGTCACTGTCACTGTCTTCCCGTTCATCATCGATTTGCTCGAGCGGGCACCAGTAACATCTCCATATGTCCTGTCTCATGCTAGTAGAGCCCAAGGGCATCTGCTTGCTCCAGGAACATAAAGAGCCTCAATCCATTCCGGAATGAGGTCTATAATTGTTACTGGTATTTGGCATATCAAATACAACACAGGTAGCTCGCCAGGCTCTGCAGTGCAGGTAGCATATAGCTCATCAACTCCTGAAAATTCTTTTTCTGTGAGGACGACAAGAACCCTGAGGAAACCCTGAATAAGGCCTTGGATTCACTTGCCCTTCATCAGTCCTTAGCCTGCCGAGCAGGTCCCAGTGGCAGAGATGGCTGGGGAGAAAGTGACCATCTCTCTTCCATTCCTGCCTCACATAAGCCACCAGTGAAGCCCACCTACATCAATATCATAGCAGGTCCAAATTCAACTTTTTGGAACTTGAGAAATTTGGCTTGAAAACTTCTATTTCCTTTGATTTTAAATTGATATTTAGCACAAAAGTAGATCAAATGAAACAAAAAAATTACTTGGAGAAATTAGAGATAGGTTGATATTATTGGTTTGAGAGTGACTAGAAAGTCTGAAAGCAATACATCAAACAACAACGGCCTTTTCCTAAGTCATCAATCACCAGGTGAGAAAGAGAAGGCCAGAACGGAGTGTCCTGCTTCCTCTTGGATTTCTCTAGTTTGAATATGTTTAAGATCCTATTATGCTATACACTTGTATCACTTCACTTGTATCACTTGTTGTTCATTTGCTCGAGTGGGCACCAGTAACAACTCCATAGTCCTGTCTGGTGCTAGTGTAGCCCAAGGGCATCTGCTTGCCCCAGGAACATGAAGCGCCTCAAACCATTCATTCAGATCCTGGGAATTATATCTATACAATTTTAAATTATTTTTTAATAGTTTGAGTAGTGGTAAGGAATTTGATCTGACCTTTTTTGGTTTATTTTGTTTTATTTGGTGGCCACATTCAAGAATACTTTTAGGCATTACTCCTTGCTCTGGATTCAGGAATCACTCCTGGCTCAGGGATGATGGAGATCAAATCCAGGTGGGCTGCATGCAAGGCAAGTGCCTTACCAAATGTAAGGCAGCCCTTGATCAGACCCTTTCTTATGAGGTCGTTTTATATTTGACTACATTGAAGAGAGGAACACTGCCAATTGAGAGAACAAAGCCACAAAGATTTGATGTTGAGAGACCAGAAGAGCACTTCAAGCTCTATTGCTCCAATCATCTATTTCCTTTATCTTCAAAATTTAAAAGTGTTTTTAGGAGGTAGAACGACCAATCTGCAATCGTGCTAAACTTTGGCCTTTAATGTATTTGTTAATAATATGTGGCTCACTAATATAAACTTGACCGAGTTTCTCAATATATATGAAAAATTTATTCACTTGTTTTCAAAGTAGTACTTTGTTTTCATATCCAATCTGTTCTCTCTCTCTCTCTCTCTCTCTCTCTGTGGTGTCTGTGTGGTTTATGGCATTAGTGTGGTCATTCTGACTACTATTTTTTTTCTGTAAGTTTCCTGATCTCTTTAAAAATTGTTCCAATTGGACACTACCCAAGAGCCCTTCAATCTACCTCTATCCTCTCCGACTTAGAAGGTCCCAAGTCTAATAGATGTTATAAGTTTGTAAGCATACAGAGTACTGAACCTAGGTTTATCAAAAGCTTTCTTGATTGCTCTGAAAAAGTGGCAAAGGGAAAAATTGAAGGAGTACATTTTTATCTATTGGCAATCTAATTCATCAAGTGATTATTATTAATGTCCCATGTGCATGAAATCACTTTTCTATAAAATGCAAACGTGTTTTGTACTGTGAATGAATTCTTACTGCTAACTGGTGTGAAATAATTTTTAGCAGTTATTGCTAAGTACAGAGAAGAAAGTAACTGGAGCATATTCAAAGTTGTAGTAAGAAATATAGAATTAGGAATTTAGGAGGCTTTACCATGTTGCCTGCTTCCAGTCATGCAAAAGAGAACACCCATCATACATGTTTCCTACTAATATTCCATGTCTCAATTTTTCCTCAGTATATTAGGAAAAATTTACCATATATAAGTGTATGTGATAAAATGTTACGAACAATGCTATTTTTTTGCCTAGTTCAAAGTTAATACTTTAGGATATCTGTTGCTTATCTCTGCTTTTATCTATGTCATAAAAACTAGTATTGAACTTTCTCTGCAGAAAAATCTATAATAGTGGGTACACTTGAAGCAAACCATTATCCATGAAAGGGAAAAGATATTTGAGCAAAAGCTCAAGTTTATTTGATGAAATTCCCAATATTTTGTATAAGGGTCTTTTTCTGCCATAGATCAGTGAAAGTCTTATTGATCTCAAGAGGTACAGATAAGGAGTTCTTGGGTTAGAGTTGGACAGAGCTTTGGGGATATGGTGAGCATAGGTGTGGTGCAAGGGTTAAATTCCTATTAAACAGGGTGACTCTTTTAGAGATCTGCTAAAATCATCTGCTACAAGGTTGCAAAAGTATCAACAACAAGAAACCTAGTGGATCCAAGGTCATGCGTTTCAGGAAGTTACTGGCATTTATTTCAACAGAGAACAGCTCTAGTCACATTGTACATTCAATTAAATTAAATCTCCAGAGAGGTTATTTTCTATGGGTAAGGGTCAGTTTCTGGAATTGGGCCATGCCATAGAACTACAATAAAATAGAACCATAATAATGAGAATAAAATCAAGCATAAAATTCTAATCAGCTATTTCACTGACTATAAAGAGGAAAAGAATTAAAAAAAAACCAAACTTTTCATTTTTGGCAGTGGCTGGAATTGAACCCATGTCTCAAGCATATGCACTCAAAGCATGCACTTTATTTTTTGAGCCAAATCCCTTGCCCTGAAAATTAAAAATTTTAGAGGAAGAATGATGCTTATTGGGAATGCTTACAATACTGCTTCACAGTTTGACATATGAGAAGAGGAAAATGTAATCTAGAGCAAATAGAGAAAAAGATTCATTAGAAATGGGCTTTGAGGGAATTGACATGTAAAATTAGTGGAAAAAACTTTATATAGAATTTTAAAAATATGTTTAAGAAATAAATGAATAGATGATGTCTCAATCCACAGTGGAAAATTGTAGTTAAAAAACATATCGGAATTCAATAATTCAAAATTGCAGTCCCCAAATATTTTATTGTGTGCTGGACTGAAACATATAGGAGATGGAAAAATAGTTAACAAAGTTGAAGATAGGTGAAACATTATCCAATAATTAGAAAGAGAAAAATATATTAAACCCTTTGTTCAAATATTTTTGTGTGCTTTAAATATTTGAAGAGATAATGATTAAAAATCAGAAAATCCACCAGATTTTTTATAAACAAATATGATTACAAAAACAGAACATTCTAAGCAGGATAAATACAAATAAAATCATACAAGGCAAATTGTAGAGATTAATGAAACTATAGATAAAGGGAAACATTGGAAAATAGAGTAAAACAACATATATATGTAGAGTCCAATGGTATGAAAAAGAGCTTACTTTTCTTTAGGATCAAAGGAAGTTAAAGTTCAGTGGAAAGACTTCCGTAAAGTTTTGGGGGGGAAACTCTCTACACATCTATTTCTGACTAAAACATAATTTCTAACATAAGACATTCTAAGCAATGAAAGCTAAGATTTTTTTAAACCAAAACAGAATGATTTCATTACTGGCAGAATTATGAGAAATGTTACAGGATTTTCTTCAAAGTAAGGAAGTGACTCCAGATGGAAAATAAAAAATCTATCAGAAGGAGTGAGGAGTGCCAGAAATGGTCAATATGTGAATTATTCTAGAATACTCTAAGCCTAGCTCTGAGTTATTATAGAATAATATAGCCTATCTAGGGTGGGTTCATGAGAGCTATATTTGGAGCAAATCAAGAATGGTAAGAAAGATGAATCCTAAATTCACCTTGTGTATTTTATAGTCAATTTTTACTTTTTTCTACAAGTGTGTATCTGTTTGCATTTAACCTAGAATTTGGTAGCTAAA
Source organism: Cryptotis parvus (assembly GCA_021461705.1). NCBI lineage: Eukaryota > Metazoa > Chordata > Mammalia > Eulipotyphla > Soricidae > Cryptotis > Cryptotis parvus. The sequence continues at coordinate 84,004 of JAJIBD010005214.1, read as the reverse complement.
TACCATTTTGTATTATCTAGTCTTCTAGCTAATAGAACAATCCCATTGTTCAAAGGATATGCTTTTGACAGTAAAAAAATGCAAATGCAGTAATCAGTCAGACGTTCTTGTAGAAAGTCAATAATTGAAGGAGAAACCCAGCTGATGTAACCTAGATACAGCTCTTTGGAACTTTAGCCTCCTTTTCTGGCTTCTCTGGTTCCACCTCTGACATATCATAACTGGTATGTCATAACCTTATTCTTAATCTTGATTCATAATCTCATTCCTCAGTAGCTAGTGAGTTAAGTTCTGACACAGTTTTTTAGGCCCCAAATGCAAGAGTTCAGTTTCTTTCTACTTCAACAAAGTGATACTCATTGTTAAAACTTGAATATTAGCCCATAACTGACTTTATAAATGAGATGTTGGAAATGTACGGAAAGTCTTAATTTTAAACAAATTCTCCTTAGCTAAAGCAAAACTGATTTTCCCTTGTAGTTTGACTAGTATTTATTTTCATTATTATTATTATTAATTAAAAACCTTTTTTTGACTGCAGGGACACCACAGGAGGTGCTCTGGGCTTACTCCTGCCTCTGCACTTAAGAATCACTCCTTGTAGGCTCTGGGGACCATAGGGAGTGCTGAGAATCATTCCACATCAGCCATATGTAAGTAAGGCCAGTGCGTTTGCCACTGTACTATGTCTCCAGTCCCTAAGGAAATCTTTTTTAATTATGGGATTTTAGATAACTCAGAGTACAGTTAATTATCAGAATCTAATCAAGATTCCTCAATTTATATGTTTATTTGTGAACCTCAAAAATAATTTATAAACAAGGTACTGAGATTTTGGATTAAGAATAATTGTTATTTCATCAAATAGGTAATTAAATGTTATTGACACACAGTCTATAGCATGATGCAGTATGTTTGGTCACTGATAATATTTAAAGGCAAAGGTAGTAATGCTTTGTGGAAACAATTTTGCTATATTATTGGTTTCCTTTGATGATGTAAGTGCTTAAGATCCAGATGTATTTATATCATTATAAGTCTGTTCCGTGATAGCATATTAATTGCTCCACATTGATTGTAGTGGGATATTTAGATCACAAATTAGAAATCATTAATAAGCCAACCTCCTCACGAGTCACCAATAGGACTGTTAAATATTTACCAGCAAACCATCAGTGGTAAATCTAACAGTGTGATTTTAACATCTGTCCCGGGAATCAAATAAAAAGAGACTGGAAAGCAATAGGAAAGAAAGCTAATGACTAACATCAGTTTTTTCTAACTGCAGATCACAAGCTGTTCAGTATCATGAAATATATTAGTGAATTGCAATGAAAATTTCAAAATAGCAGTTTAAAATTAATAATTATCAAAAATGGTAATATCAGCCTAGAACATATAGGCAAAAAGATACGCATGATAACCTCTAAATGTATATAATTTAATCCACAATGTGTGAGAGAAGGAAGAGAGAGAGAGGGGGAGAGAGAGAGAGAGAAAAGAGTTATAAAGAGCCTGCCATAGAGGCAGGCTATGGGAGGAGGGAGGTAGTGGGGACATTAGTGATGGGAAATGGGCACTGGTGGAGGGATGGGTGCTGGAACACTGTATGACCAAAATCCAAACATTAACATCTTTGTAATTGTATATCTCACATTGTTATAATAAAATATTAATAAAAACCTGAAAAAATAAAAAAGAAAGAAAAGAAAGAAAAGAAATAAAGAAGAAAAGAAAGAAGGAAGGAAGGAAAGAAGAAAGAAGGAAGGAAGGAAGGAAGGTCGGAAGGAAGGAAGGAAGGAAAGAAGGAAGGAAGGAAGGAAAGAAAGAAAGAAAGAAAAAAATGGGGGAGCAGAATGACAGTACAATGGATAAGGTGTTTTCCTTGCACGCAGTTGACTTTAGTTTGATTCCTGGCATCCCATATGGTCCCCCGAGCACCTCCAGGAGTAATTCCTGAGTGCAGATACAGGAGTAACCCCTGAGAAATGCCTGGTGTGACCAAGAAGTAAAATTAAAAAGGAAGATTCTACTTTCAGAGATCATTTTTACATTTATTTCATAGATAATTTTTACATCATTTTTCATTACTAGAAAAGATACTCTGTTTGTGCAGAGCTCCAGAAAAATGAGGAGGAGCCAGAACATCCTCTCCTGAGTGTTATGCAGGTTTTAGGTGTTGCTTTTGCAACTGCCTTTTTACTACTGACCATTCTTCATTTCTGTTGGAAGAGGAAGAGCGAGAGGATGCAGTCAGATATTTCTGATTTAAAAAAAGAATTCAAAGGAAATATCAAAACAGTGATTGAAGGCATGTAGTAAAAGTGATTATAATTGTTGAAATTTGTGTGTATCTTTTAGTATTTTCTGTTTATATTGTAATAAGTTTCTTACCTAGAATAAGAGAAATAAGTTAGAGTCATTATTTTGCAATGTGGATTCTACAGTGAAACAAATACTTGAAACTATGTTATGTGAAACTCAGACTTATGGCCAGCTCTGAGTGCTTCCTTCTGCATATGTATAAAATAGAGAAAATAATAGTATTTCTGTTTCTTGGCATTGATTTTGGGAGTAAGGGAGATTAAATACTCCATTAGCTCAAAGACTGTTAGCTGCTATAAAATTCTTGATGTGAGAATGTTTTATCAATGGATCCATTGAAATTGAGAGGAGGAAGTTATCAGAACTCTCCATGTGACTACTTATAATCTAAAAATTCTGTTATTCCAGGATTAGATAAGTTGAAGTATATTATCTATATCTCCTCTTGTAGTGAACAGAACCATCTGTGCACTCTCCTTCAGATTCTGCCTTTTCCCTGGCTGCTGTTTAGGACTTCTGTGATCTTGAGAAACTGTTCACTATCTAAATGATACATGATATAATTTCAGATGAAGATGTCTAGCAAATTCGGGATGGTCCAGTATTCATGGATTCTTAAGACCTAGTTAGTATGTGAGGAAAAGATTGGCAAAACTCTCCCAAGTAAAAATATGCAAGGTCTCACAGCAAATTGATTTATTCTTTTTCTCCAGTAAAACAATTTTTCCCCATTCTCCCTTCCTTGTATCTATCCTGGCATGTGAAGTTTCATTGTGAGGAGGATGCACACTTATTGTTCTGAGTCATTCAGGACAAGGACATTAACCTACTTCTTTGCCAAGAGCAAAATGTTTACTAAGATTGTGCCAGCCAAATTGTCTTAATTTTTATTATCTCAGGGCATTAGCTACCTCAGTACAGAAGGTTTGAGCCCTGTGGCTGTAACAGTGATTAGTCTTTAAATTCCATGGCAACTCCAGAATCTGTGCCAACAAGTCTGAACTGCTTTCTGCCTTCTTATCCAGTCCTTGAATGCATTTCAAGGAGAATGGAACCCTATGCCTTAATAAACATCTAAATGCTGGTGCTTTTAATGTGAGGAATAGATTTCCAACTAGCAAAACTAACATGTTTCTTGCAAGCTTGAACTTTTGAGTCGTTCTCATTTTATTTGAATTTTTAAAAAAGAATAAATATTACATTTATTTTCTTTTTCAATCCGGTTTAATGACCAGGTATGCTGAACCAGAGACTCTCAGACATGGGGCAGAGCTGCTCCTTTGCTCTCCCTGTGCCCAGCTGCTTGTGAGGCACCCAGGAGGCATGGCGGGTTCTAGCCCTGGCCTGCCACCCCACAGAGCCTCACAACAAGCCAGACCACCCTCCCCTACTCCATGGGGCCCTCCATTTTCCACACCGGACTTCCCTCTCATCACAACTCTACCCAGCAGACCAGACTATCACAGCCCTGGCTCGGCTAGCGGCCACGCCGCGGTTCATCTATAAATGCTTTATTTAGAGGTGATTACAACAGTATGCCACCCACACGGCAAGCCTCGCAAGCTGCTCGTGTAGTATTTGATATGCCAAATACCAGTAACATTTATATTAGGTTATTCCCATGACCTAATATAATGGTTTGAGGCTCTTTATGTTCCTGGAGCAAGCGGATGCCTTTGGGTTCTACTAGCATGAGACAGGGCATTTGGAGATATTACTGGTGCCCGTTCTAGCAAATAGATGATTAACGGGAAGATAGTGATAGTGATAGTGAAGTATTACATGGAGTCCTTGTCTAACACACTTTGGGGTTTGTTGTCAAATGTTATTCGGTGATCAGCATGAAATTTTGACAATCCAAACATATACAATCGTACATTTTATTAGGCACTAGAGTGAGATATATGAAAGAGAACATACTGCATAAATCTACTCATGAAAAAGCCAAAGCAAGTGAAAGTATTCTTTGGTATAAAAAGTTAGCAAAGAGTTTAATTTTGGGAATATAAAAAGTTAGTGTTTGGAAGATGAGGACAGCATTTCTGGAGTACTGGTAACTTCCGATCATTGTTCCAGATTAACATGTCATAGGTAGTAAAGAGTTTGTGACAACTCCTCAACCTACCAATTATAATGTACGCATTTTTGATGAGTATTATACTTCAATAAACATGAACAATGAAAAGGCAAACCTCCCTCCAACCCCCCACGAAAAGGAAAACATGGTTACCCTGTCTGCCTATATTTCAAGTGGTTTAATATGACAAATTGGCGACCAGCATATTGGCAAAACTTGCTTCTGTGCACTCACTAGTGATATGAATCTTGTGGAGAAAATGCTTTATTGCCTGATGTGAGACCCTGATATAAAATGAAGTGTTTTACCTCATTGTGATTCCCAGGTAAGATCCTCCTCCTTGTTTGAGTATAAAACAAAAATGTTTTCTTTGCTGTGCAGAAACCAGAAGTCTGGATGTAACGGAGAGATAAATCACCAGTAGCATCCAATCTGGCAATCAAATACCTGTGCTGTGACTTAACACTCAGCCTGGAAGGGAGAAGGTGAAAAGTGAGCTCCACTCCAGAGCTTCAGGCCAATTCTGAAGTGAGTATTGCTGCTTTCACAGCTTGGGTTCTGAAATGTGATTGGAATTGATCTTCATCTTAGAGTTTCAGTGCATGATAAATTCTTTTCAATCATTTCTAAACAATGCTTATATGCAACTTCTTATTGTGTGGCAGATACTAATGATATAGGATGATAATCTTTGTTTTTGTTCAGTAAACAGATGGTTTCTTGGGATTCTGAAAACCATTCAGTAGTAAAAAATAATATTCAAATTAGCCTTGGTCTGGTGCTCCATTGTGGCAAGTCTGATGAGAACCTAAGATTTTTTTCACACATTGTCATAGTCGTTTGCTTCTGCTGTACTTGTGGAATAGATTACATTTCAAGGTGGTTGGGCAAGCAATGGGTTCAGACAGTGCTATTTGTTCCAAATTGTAATATGTAAAATTATGGCCATAACATCTTTGTCCTAGACTCTTGGTATACTTTGTAGGATATAATTTAACTATTAAGCTTAGTGACCACCTCAACACCACGTTTATTGTTCATTGTTTTACTGTTATCATGTTATCTGTTGTTTTTTGTTTTTACTGTTAACATTTTTCTTTCTTTTCCTCACACCTTTTATTCTATCATATCATCAGTAAATTAATTAATTACCGGTACATCAGTAAATTTTTGAACCAAGAGTATCCCACCTGCACGGCAGAGCCTGTCAAGCTACTCATGTTGCATTCAATATGCCAAGTACAGTAACGATGATCGACCTCATTCCCATGACCTGACTGAATGGTTAGAGGCTCTTCATGTTCCTCTAGCTGAGGCTCTTTGTGTTCCTATAGTAAGCAGATGCCCTAGGGCTACACTAGCATGTGACAGAGACAAATGGAGATGTTACTGGTGCGGGCTTGAGCAAATTGATGAACAATGGGAAGACAAGTGATACAAGACAGACAAGTGAATCACAGAGTGATACTTGATCACTTGATCACTTGACATCTCATTATTCATCGATTTGCTCAAGCGGCACCAGTAATGTTTCTATTTGACCCTGTCACATGGCAGTGTAGCCCAATGGCATCTGCTTCCTCCAGGAATACGAAGAGTCTCAAACAGTTCATTCAGAGTCGTGACGAAGAAGTCTACCATCTCATAGGTGGGCAGCCACTTGATCTTTAGACTTCCCATGGGATCCGGTCGGTAACTGCCCTAGTCCAGCGGTCATCTCCAAATTGCTTTACATGTCCAGTTCATCTGATTTTTTGACGCCTTGGAAAATGAGACAGCGTCCCTGACTCTGGATCGTCGACAGAGGTCGGAACTCTGGATTCCTTCTCTCTCACTTGAGTGAGGCGTGATATTCAAAGCATAGCTCTTTTGATTCCTCTTTGGGAGACCCAAATAGCATTCTCATCCTGCTTTCATAGGCCCAGTTCTCTGAGGCGTATGATAATGCAGGGAGAATGGTAGAGTCGAAGAGATGTGCCGAGAGCCGGAGGTTCTTTGTCCTTATATCTATATCTTCGATGCTCTTGAAGGCATTCCATGCCGCTCTCTTCCTCCTGTGCAGCTCAGGTTTTAGGTCATTCATCATGTTGAGTTCTCAGCCTAGGTACACATAACTGCTGCATTCAGAGATATCTGTTTTATTGAGAACTAGGGGCCTCTGGAACTAGTTCATTTTTCATGAACATTGTTTTGTTGAGATTCAGCTGTAGACCTATCTTTCCACATTCTCGGTCAAAGTCAGCCAGCATTTGTGCCGCTTGGCTAATGCTTGGTGTTATTAGAATGATGTCATCAGTGAAGTGGAGGTGGTGTAGTTGCCGACAGTCTATCTTCACTCCCATTCCTTCCCATTCTAATTGTCGCATGATGTTCTCTAGGGTGGCGCTGAAGAGTTTTAGTGAAATGGCATCACCCTGCTGAACCCCTCTTTTGACATCAATAATCACTTCCTTGTGGAATGGTGAGATCCTGGTGGTGAATCCGTAATACAGCTCATGAATGATCTTGATGTATTGGGTTTGAATGCCCTGTTTGGCTAGGGATTTGATGATCGCTTCGGTCTCCACAGAATCAAAGGCTTTCTTTAAATCAATGAATGTGAGACAGAGCAGCATCTTGAACTCCCTACACATCTTAATGAACTTGGTTACCATGTGGATATGGTTGATTGTGCTGAATCCTTTTCAGAAGCCAGCTTGCTCACATGGTTGTCCTTCATCTAATGTTCTGCCAATCCTGTTTAGGATGACTCGAGTGAACAGCTTGTAGATGACAGACAACAGGCAGATGGAGTGACAGTTGCCAATGTTGTGGATGTCTCCCTTCTTGAACAGTAGAACTGTCCTGCTGGTTTTCATTGGGAGGGCACCTTGCATTCAGACAGGTAGCGTGTGAAGAGCCGAGCCAGTGTATTGATGAGTACTGATGGCAGACTCTTCAGGTGTTCGGATCTGACTGTCTGGGCTGGGTACTTTTCGCTTCTTTTCCAACAAAATGGCATGTTGGATTTCATAAGGGAGAATGTTGGGAATGACATATCCATGCTGCGGAATTTGGTATGTGGGCAGGTGGACGTGGCTATCAAAGAGATCTGAGTAGAAGTCCTGGATAATCTTCTCCATTGCCTTTCTGGGAGATGTGATAGATCCTTCAGGACGTCAGAGGGCAGTCATGTTGGTCTTATAGTTGGTGAAGAACAGGTGGGCGTTGCGAATGCTTTTCCTGGTCTGCTGCATCGGCCGGTATTTCTGCTCTTCTCTCTTTGATGTCTTCCTTTATTGCTTCTCTACACTGCTCTGCAAGTTTGGTTGCCTGAGACTCACGCCTTGCCTCACTGGCGAATGTATCACTGAGTGATACATCCATCTTATTTTTTTTTGTCGTGACTTATACCATTTTAGAAAACTAGGAGATGTTACCTGTAGACATAACTCAGTAGCCCAAGTTCAAATGGTAGTAGGTAAAAATTTGAAACTATCTTCTGATCATCTTCCTCTATTTCCTTCCTATGCTTTCTGCTTCCTGTAGTAGCTAACTCTTATGTTAAAAATGTTCACAGATAATTGTATAGATGTTAGACTTTTTTAACTATCTTTCTTCTCTCAGTCTTTTAGGCAGACATTATTATTATCTTTGTATTCAAGATTTCATCATCCTGGTTGCTGTTTTGATCACAGCAGCTCCAAATTTGGCTCCTTTTTTCTAGTGCTCCTGTTAGATAACATCAGTCTTCTATTGAGCTTTATTTCTGACTGCTGTAGCCTTCTTTCATTTGGATGTCACACACCCACCTTTCTTTTCTCCACTTGAGTTTATTCAAGGCACTGTTCTAAACCTGTATTTTTTACCTGTGCTCACATCAACAGTTTCAAATCTGTTGACACTCTCAATTTAGTCCTTGTATTATCAGTTTCAACTACTTTACTAATTCACTTCCTTTCTCTTCTAGCCCATCTTCTTTAGTCTCCTAGGTAACACAAAGATTATATATTATGCTTTTCCTGTTCATTCTTAATTTGCATATTTTTCTAAGTTTGGATGAATTAATTCAGTTACTTGTGGGACTAGTAAAGAAAGCCCACATCATTGTTTTTGTCAAAGTTTTCTTGTTCTAGAGAATACATCTAATGCATGTATTTGGTTATAGTTTGTATTGCTAAAGCATTCTATTAATTATAAAGTAAGCTGTGGTGCAGATTTCCTACAGATCTCTGCACAGATTAGTTATCATGGCTGTGTTTATGAGAATGTCTGTGACAACCAGCATGTCTGTGTAGACTAGTATGATTTTAGCCATGTAGCATATATCCAGAGAACGTACATAAGCATGCAGTAGAGTATTTGTAAACTAAGTACATGACTTTTTCTTTTTTTGACAGTAGCAAATTCTCATTTTATTTTTGCCATATTGTCATCCCTAAATGGAAAAGTTATTAACAGTTTAGGAGCTCATATATAAGTTTCACTCATTTACCCCCTCCAAATATAATAATAATTATTATTATTGTTTGGTTTGAGCCACACTATTAGCTGTGCTCAAGCCATATTCCTTCTCTGTGCTATGTTATTACCCCAGGTGGTACTTGTATGGAACTCAAGTCAGCTGTGGGCAAACCATTGCACCTGCTGTATTTCCTTTATGAGCCCCCTTCCCAGATTTTTATTGTAAATATCTGAGTAAACTGGCTGAAGGGCAAACTTAAGACGCACTTGCTCAGAACTCTTCAGTCACTGAATGGTAGAGCAGATCCTTCTCACTTCCACTTCCTGGGCTTTCTTTTCTAACTTTCTCCCTTTGAGAATTATGTCTTCATATTCCAGAAGAATCTTAAAGGGATGTAAGAAAGTATATGACTTGAATGTCCATTTGGTAATATGGGGTCTGGTGCTATTCTTCTCTTTCCCCAAACATATTTATGTTGACTTAACTCCAATGTTTTATTTCCCTTTTTTAATCTCCAAAGTGGTACTCAGGGGGCACTTCTGGAAATAGTCAGCCTGACTGTGAAGGCCTGACAGTTCAGAAGCCACACCTAACATTCACTGTCTCACAGACCCAGTGGTTCTGGAAGTTAGTAGGGTACTTCCTGCATTGCTTGTTGGCTATGCAGTAACTGGGGATCAAACCCAGGGCCTAGTCTATGCAGTGGATGTACAAGTATTTTGAATTATCTCCTGACCCAACTTAAATTCGTCCAGTCTTACAGATATTTGCCTCAAGATCCAATTTAGTTTAATGAGACGTTATTTGAGGCCATGATACTTGTAAACAATCCCAATTGGAGAAGAAACCTTTGAATGTGGATTGGTTTCTTACAGGGTACCTATTAGCCTTCTCATCAGGGCCATCTTTGTAGCCAACTCCAACTGCTATCCAGATGTTCCTGTACTTGTGGCTTAGCATAATACATTTACACCTTGCTGTTTGGTGGGCAGATGGAGTGATAATTTGGGGGGAAATTGGATAGTCCAGAACTGCAGTTACTGTGAAAATATAGGCAAAATGATCCCATTGGTGTGTATGCTGAACTAGTCAAGCATACTCCCTCTTCATGTCTTAGCCTATCAGTGACCCATTTCACTTTATAGCACCCCAGTGGGACCCAAAGGATGCTGTTTCAGAGACATCCAGAGAAAAAAATGGAATACTTAGGGGAAGCAGATTTTGCTTAAAAATAGTTTCTTAATTAGGTAGAAACATGTAGTGGTAGGAAAAGTTAGGAAATGTGCTCTTATTTTTTATTTGTATTTTTTTGCTTTTTGGGTCATATCTGGCCATGCTCAGGGGCTATTCCTACCTCTGAACTTAGGAATTACACCTGGTGGTACTTGGGGACCATATGGGATGCCCGGAATGAACCCAGGTTGGCCGCATGCAAGGCAAATGTCCTACCTGCTCTACTATCACTACAGTCTCAGAGTGCTTACTTTTCTGATTAGAATTGTCACCTTACACTGTGGTCAAGTCAACACAAAGAATGCAGATTTCCTTGAAAACTAATAAAGCTGCAAGTTCTTTATATGAGTTTCCTTGCTAGAATATTACCAGTTCAAAGTGTTAAATGATGTTTGCATGTTAGTCAAGCTCAAACATTTGCCATACAATTCTCTTTCTGAATCAATTATTAGAGTTGTAGATACTTGACCTAGATCTTGCTCATGAGGCAAGTACAAAGACAAGACATTATCTTCAGCACGGCTGAGACAAAAAGAGAAAGTTGGAATGTTTCTTAGGGCTTTGAGTACATTTTATGATAATTAGTGAAAACAGGATGGTAGACAAATTCTGTGAAAAACTTCACCATGAACCTTTTAAAGTAGTTGCTCCACTGCTGCTTTATTCAAGTAGTCAACATTCCCTGCACACAATTTGTGTTCTAGCTTTTAAATTAGGATTTTTTTTGGCTTTTTGGATCATTCCCAGCATTGTTCAGGGGTTGTTCCTAGCTCTGCATTCAGGAATTACTCCTGGGCAGTGCTTGGGGACCACATTTGATTCTGAGGATTGAACCTGGTCAGCCACGCACAAGGAAGATGCACTACCCACTATGTTGTCACTCCGGCCCATGAACATTTAGTTCAAAAATGTTTTCATAAGAGGCTTCAAAAACAGCCACCTTGATGCTCGAGCCTCTCAATTTCATAGAGACTTTGAGTACCAGAGGGTAAAGGATGCTCTCTTTTAGGGTCTTGGTTGAAAAATGACTGAAATGACTGGAGAGGCAGTCTAGTATGCATTCTTATTTGGGAGCATCTGCAGATTATGTACATGATGCACATATTCAGGAGCATCTGAGGATTATATTCATCATGTGTGTATTTTGGAGCATCTGCTTATTATATACACAATGGCGGGAGTGTCTGCAGATTATGTATACGATGCACATGTTCGGGAGCATCTGCGGATTATGTACATCTGTGGATTATGTACATGATGTGCATATTTGGGAGCATCTGTGGATTATATACACAATGTTTGGTTCTACAAACATTTATTTTAAATAAAACCCATTACTTTTGGAATTGCTGCTGACATTTTCCTTCATAAAACAGTATTGTCCTTTTTTGAGAGGACATTTAATGTCAGGCATACTGACCCCTTGAGGAGGTGAGCCATGGTAGAAAAAGTGGTATTCTATTGTTCAGTTGGGACTGATAGCAGACAGTTGTAGGAAACATAAATGTGTATTGACCACATGCTGCTACTTGAGAAAAATGATGAAAGAGTAAAAGGTTAAAACAAAAGCAAGAGCCAAAGTAATTGGTATTTTCAGAAGCTGTTTCTTGCCAACTGTTTCTTGCCAGGTGGGGAGGAAATATAATGCTTCCTCGAGAAGGGCAACTACTCCCATCTACCAGGCTTTTGTGAAAGGAGAAGCTAACTGCAGGGTGACAGGAAAACAACAGTGGAGAGAACTGAACTACAGCAGTGTGCTAACTGTTCCCTCACGTGAATGTTAGCTTCAGGCTGTGCTGTTTAGTGGGGTGTGAAATCACAATTAACAGAGCAAGGGTTTTATAAGGCAGCAGAAGCTGCTTCAAATTATATCCTATTAGTTGCTCCTAGAACAACTACACTGAACAACTCCATGTTTATTGGATTGTGATATTGTTTTGAAGAAAGCATTTATAAAACACAGTTGGTCATATGTTATGCTTGTTGTGTGGTATATTTTATTCTTAACTGTTTAGGAGGTTTACCAGCAGGAGATACAGATATCAAAAACTAATAACCAGAATTGATAGTATTGAGACTTTCAAGCAATCTTCCTGAGGTTTATTTTTTATTTGTATACTTTACTTGATACTATACCTGGATTTTGCTGAGTGTGGTTTCAGCAAAAAAAATAATTCAGTACTTAAAGGTGTAGATAAATGAATTCAAGAAAACATCTAACATAGGACAAAATAGGCTTTGATTTATATAGAAGTTCAAAGATATTAAATATGACAATTGTTCATGTGAAAGCCTTTTTAGTAAATAAAATGGCTTTGTAGGAAATATCACCTAAGAGGTAAAAAGTAAGATATGTTAGTTCTTTTCTAAAATAAAGGCTTTGAAATCCTTTCTTACTACCCCTGGTATTGAAGATCTGTTATTACTTATATTTTGATGCATATTACAAAGTTTAAAAGCAGTTTATTGAGAACACATTTTAAGGATAGAAATTGATTTGTTGAGTATAAAAAAAGTTAAGTGCTATAGCAGCTAAGTTTTCCACATGGCTCAAGGGTTCTCTGCTTATATTTTTCTCTAGATAATTGGCTGTGTAATGAAATTGTGTACATTTACATGTGGAGGTGAACTTATAAAATGTCTCTTCCCACTCCTCTGAGGGTGAAGAGCACTAAGCAATACTGTTCACATTATCAAATCACTTGATAGCAGTATCAAGACTGGAATTACGTTTATGTCTCCAAAGTTTTTGACTATACCATCAATACTGAAAAGTATCAAGAGTTTGACTATAGTTGATCTGAAAAAATATGTTTATAAAAACCCTTATATTTTTATTATTATTATTATTATTTGCTTTTTTGGGTCACACCCGGCAATGCTCAGGGGTTTCTCCTGGCTCTGCACTCAGGAATAACTCCTGGCAGTGCTAGGGGGACCATATGGGATGCTGGGGATCGAACCCAGGCCAGCATGGACTAACTGCATGCAAGGCAAACACCCTACCCGCTGGGCTATTGCTCCGGCCCCCAAATCCTTATATTTTAAGCCTGTATGAAAATACTTGACTCCTTTCAGTTTTCGTCTGAAAGTTGAAGTTGTATAATGTTTGTCAGCCTTATTATTCAAAGAGGCCCAATCCAAATGACCCACATTACCTGAAAATCCCTGAAAGTACCATTGGATGTCTGACCAGTAATTTCACATTTCTTTTGAGTAATGTGAGTCCTGTAAAATTAGCTTGCATAATTTTGACCAATGCAATAGGTAAAGAATTCATTTGGCTTAGAAGGTGAAACAAAGGTGAAAAAGGCAGTGTCTAGATTGTGATTTTATGTGCCCTTGAAAAGCCTCTGAGCTTTTATTTTTCAATCTGTTGGATAAAGGGACTGAAATGATTATCTCAAATATTCTCCAACTTGCATTTTTCCCATTCTAAATTTACTGTTATTAAAGCTATATGGAATTCTGGCAGTTTATCTATTTAACTTCTGAATATTTTTTTTCTTGACTCCGGCAGATATTTCTTTTAAAGTTATTTATAAGATGTTTATTGTTCTAGAGTTGGCTAACCCCCTTTGGGCACATATTTGATTTGGTTTCCCAGTGGTAAGGGTATGTTAGGTCCTTCTTGCTACTTATTCTCACTAGTATACTCCTATCCTTACAATTAGTGACAAAACTAAAAAGGAGAGAGCCAGGCAGAGGAAAATTAGAATAATATGCTTGGGAATGCACTATTGAAAGATACCTGTTATAAAAATATTTGATGTCTGCCAGGGCCCATGGAGCAGAGACCTGTGTGTAGACAAGCCTATCTTCTATCTGCCGTCTGCCGACGCAGCCAGGCACCACAGCCGTATCAGCAACACCTTGAAGGTGTTGATGTCACCCATCAACCTAGATGGTTTGTTGTCTGATATAGAAAAAGACTGGCCCCTTGGGATGAACCGAGAGCCATGGCAGAGCCTGGCAAGCTACCCGTGGTGTATTCGGTATGCCAAAAACAGTAAAATAATAGACCTCATTCCTAACGAATAGAGCAAATCGATGAACAATGGGAAGCAAGTGTTACAAGATGTCTACCACAAATTAATTTTTGGCAGTGTTGGAGTGTTGGAAGATAAGGAATAAAGGACATTAGGGCAAAAAGACTTAGCAAGAAATGACTTCATTTTGATGTATGAAAGTAGACATAGTCATCTAGTTCAAATGTGGTACTTTTTATCATACATTCATTTAAATCAATATTAATAAGTGTACTTAAATACTAGTCACTCAAATTATAGTCATGAATCTGATATAGTATTTGTCTCTGATGATCTCACTTATCAGGTGAATGTTTTTTCTTTAATTTTACACAAAGAAAATGCTATACCTGAGAACTAAATATTATTTTAGAAACTAAAAATATGGCCCTTTCAAAAAAACTTCTCCTAACCGTATATGTCAAAATAATTGGTTATAATCTCTTTCGCTATGAGGGTAACCATACGGTATATTTTTGTTCAAATAATCCTCTCCGTAGGTCTGATTTATTACTACCTTAAATTCTTTGTGAGCAGCTCTGCAGGAGTGTATGGCCTCACTATGACTCCAGTAGCTACATGGCACTGTAGTGGGGCCTAACAATTCCTCCAACATTATTAAATAAATTGGCAATGAGATTCTTATCCATGAAATCTGGATTTATCTAGGCATATTGTTTTCTATTTTTATTGTTTTTACCTTACTGACCCTTTAATCTTATTTTCTGGTGTCTAAGAATGGTGTTCTAAACCCAAGCTGCATTTTCTAATACTAAAACAAGATAATTCACTCTGTCCTTTCCCAATCCCGTGTGCCACTACAGCAGCACAGCTTGGAATAATTAGATAAAACATATACCCACTGCCCTTGGGGACTTCAGACACATCTGCCAAGTCAAATGTACTTTATCTCAGTCAAGCATTATTTGGCCCAAATGCTGAGATATTTTGCTGTTGCCCAACAAAGACACCTAGAGAAGAAAATTACCCAAATACCAGCACTTGGAGAGAGCAGATCCAGGGTAAATTTCCACTGGGTGCAAAGATGCTAATGAGAAAGTCTGGCTTTCTGGCTCATCATAAATCAGTCACTAATCACAACAGGCCACGAAATGCCTGCAGTCAGTGTACTTATATTGGCAAAGGAAATTGGCAAAACAGTTGGCCAGAATTCTAGGGGCCTAGACATGAGTAATAAAGCAGAGCCTGGTGCTCCTTCAACACAACTCAGGACACCTATAGGAGTGATTCCCTTTTGTCTGTTGATGGGAAATTCATATTTGGGGTGGTAGATAATTTGTCTCTGCATTGGTCTTGGTCACCCTTTTGGAATTCCTGCACTAGAATCATATATAGTAGAATTCACTATTTTATCTCTGAGATGGTGGTATTCATCTACATCCTTATATTGTAGTGATGATATTAGTAGCACCAGATGTTTGTTAGGTGTCCCACAGCTCATGATCTGTTGGGGGAATCAATACTGTGGTTTATTTATTTATTTGTTTGTTTGTTTATGCTTTTTTTTGGCCACACCCAGCAATGCTCAGGGGTTTCTCCTGGCTCTGCACTCAGGAATTACTCCTGGTGGTGCTCGAGGGACCATATGGGATGCCGGGATTGAACCCGGCCGGCACTGGCTGGCCACGTGCAAGGCAAACGCCCTACCCGCTGGTGCGTTGCTCGGCCCCACTGTGATTTAAGTCTCATGCTTCTCTATGTTGATCAAGCCCAGTAAAGGGAGACTTGACTTATAACTGCACAATCATCTTTAGATTTTTATTTTCAGGGACCCAAGATGTCTGAGAGAGACACAAGTATTACAGTAGACTGCTACAGGGAGCCAAAATTTCTGACACTGCATATCTGCTATTGCTTTCCTTGAGTCCAAACTTTTATAGTCTATAATATGGTGCTTAAATCAGCTTAAGCACAAATATCTTTTAAGCAGATGCTGAGATGTGCTGATAAGTCAAAGACGGGGGATTGAGGGCAGTGCCCATGATGGTGGTGAGTGGTGGTGGTCTGCAGTGGATCTATATGGAGCAGTACTGGGTTGGAGAACTTCATTACCAAGCTGCCTTGAGATAATCCTCATATCTAAGTTTTCTTATTGGAAAGACAAAGTAAAAAAAAACTGACCTCAGAATAGTATTTATAAACTTAAATAAGATATTCCTAATAAATGGTCTCTAAATTATATAACAACTAACCGGGATTTCCTAATATTACTTTCTCGTCAAGTTCTCTGTTCCCTTCATGAGGAATTATACATAGAAATAGCTTAGGACAGACTTGATACTGGAAGAGTTGCTGAGTGCTCTTTAGTGATCATGGTGCACAGTTTCTCAGGAGGCCTGCAATTATGCTCTAGATTTATTATTCATATATGAGACTCTCATAAATGCCACAGCAAGAGCAATTTCTAAACTTTATTTTGGCGCTTGATTGATGATATTTTAGATGCCCAGGGTTGAAACACTATTATAAAAGTTCTGAAAACAAACATTGTCAACCTTTTACTTTGTGGATGTCATGTCAGAGTTTTGCTGATTGAATCTTAGAATAAGAACAATATGAGTAGATTCAAAAGGGGGATAAATATGATACCTGAGCACTGCTTCTGATAGAAACTGGGGCACGAAGGACCAGAAAATCTCTACAAATTCTTGTTATTTCAGTTATTCAGAGAATAAGTTCCCCTGAGTCATTTTGATATGCCCCTGGGTGTGTGGTAGGGCCAGGGTGTATTAAAGAGTGCGATACCACGGATATAGCTGTTGCCATTCCAACTTCTATAAGGAGTTCTTATTTAAAGTTCAAGACATAGAAATTTAGTAGACTCTTGTATTTTTTATGATTTGGCATTAAAATATATGGAGAGGGACCACTACTACATTTGTTTTTACATAAAACTGTATCACTGTATCACTGTCTTCTCATTCATCATCGATTTGCTCGAGTGGGCCCCAGTAACATCTCCATATGACCTGTCTCATGCTAGTAGAGCCCAAGGGCACCTGCTTGCTCCAGGAACATAAAGAGTCTCAAACCATTCCATCAGGTCATGAGAATGAGGTGTATAATTGTTACTGGTATCTGGCATATCAAATACAACACGGGTAGCTTGCCAGGCTCTGCCGTGCGAGTAGCATACATGATAGATGAAAAAAAAAGAACATGATAGATGATGCCAAAAAAAAAAATTCAATCAGAGCTGACCAGCTGAAAAACAGAAGCTGAGCAAAAGATCAAGTAGCTCCAATATGAGAAAGAGGAAAATCACCTAGAAACAGTAAAGGTAGAAAACAATCTGAAAAAAAAAAGAAAAGCACCAGAGCACTGTGCGATGAGCTCACATCATCAGATAACTGTAGGATGAGTTCACAGTATCAGTGCACTGTGGGATGAGCTCACAGCACACCAGAGCACTGTGGGTTGAGCTCACGGCACACCAGAGCACTGTGGGATGAGCTCACGGCACACCAGAGCGCTGTGGGATGAGCTCACGGCACACCAGAGCACTGTGGGATGAGCTCACGGTACACCGTGTAATGTTATATAATTTTCATCAGCAAAATGATGTAGGCAGGCAGATGGGGGGGCATGTGGCAGTAAATTCTTTCCCTAAGTCTGTCTAGAGTCACCTTTTGGAGCCAGAAACCAAGACTTGATAAGACCCATAAACCAACAACAGACCCTGAGGAAGGTGGATCCACCTTCTCTGCCCAGCCCTTAATCCTGCTACATTCCAGGACAGAAGATCCAGCTAAGACCACTCCCAAAGTCTACTTCCCTTGGCAATAGCCCTTGCAAGGACATCAATCTAGGTTGAAGCTCCATATGGGAGTAGCTTGGGAAGAAACCTATAAAGGCTGTCCTGATCAAAGGTTGGCATGCATATGCTACCTGAGCCCATGTGCTGCTTGAGCCCACATGGCTGAGCACATGTGGTGCCTGAGCACGTGTGTCACCCACATCTCCCCTCTTGAGATGAGTACTCTCTCTCTCACTTTCCCTCCTCCTTCCCCATCCTAAAACCTTCATAATAAAACTGTTTTACTTTACTGCTTGTCTACTCCTGAAAATTCTTTTCCTGTGAGGGAAGACAAGAACCCTGAGGAAACCCTGGGTAAGGCCTAGAAGGCCTAGGACTGACTTGACTTTTATTAGTCCATAGCCTGCCCAGTGGATCGCGGGTGCAGAGGTGGCTGGGGAGAAAGTGACCATCTCTCCCCCTTCCTGCCTCACATAAGCCACCCGTGAGGCCCACCTACGCCAAAGGCATATGGTATGGTATTGTGAGAAAAGTCCTCCCTTTGTAGTCAGACTTGAATACAAAAATCCTTTTCCTTTTTTCCAGTTTTGGTATTACACCCAGCAGTGCCTACAGGATACACCAAGATGGTGCTTTGATTACCATGTGGTGAAGAGGATTAAATACCAGCATCTTGTGTGCAAAGAATGTCCCCAGCTCATTTAGCTATCTCACTGGCCTCAGATTTGGCTTTTAAGCATGGCTATATGAATTATAATCAGTTCGACTTTGGGCAAATTATTCAGCATTTTTGATCTTCTGTGTCAGATTAGTGGAGATAATACATTGTTGTAGTTGATTGTTCTTGTGATGTTTAAATAAGGTGATAGGTCCTAATGTCTGACAGAGGACAGATAAAATGCTTTCTTGACCCTCCTTTTAAAACATATGCCTGCAGAGGTCACAGAGAAGAAATAGAGACCAGTTTTCTGGGCCTGAAAAAACTGTTCCAAGCTTTGCAGTCTTCACTATTCACAGAATACAGTTCTCATTGAGGTGGAACTCAATAAGAATCCTTTGCTCTAAGAAATCTTTGCTCAAAACCCTTCAATTTCTTAATTTATTACCTAAAATGTCTAAAATATTCTGCCTGTGTTTTAAGATATTTTAAAAGTTTCATAGTATACCAATCTTGCCCAATTTCTGGTCTGTCCTCCACTATTCTCCCACACACATCTCTTATTCATTGGCATAGCAGATTGTATTTTCCTAAAATATTTCTGAATCCACAGTCTCATGCAGAAACTTATCATTCTCTGCTCAAGAAGCAGTTTATTTTTCCTTTGCATTAACCTAGACAGACCTTTGTGGCTTCCTTATGAATAGAAGAGATTCTGTGTGGCAATTCTGTATGACCCAATGAATGCCCTTAGGTAGAGAAAATTGATAAGGCTTATGATTCAGTTGCTTTCTCTTTCTAGGCAGCCTCACCTTTGGAGTCCTGACACCTCATACTGAGTCTGTGAACACTTCTGGGTGGTGCCAAAACTTACATATGGAAAGGCTGTATGTAAGAGTTCGTATTGGCAGTGCTTAGATGAGCTCTTTTATTATGTAAAATGAGTTCTTATATTATGGAAAACCAATATTATCCATGCAAAAGTTTTCAGATGAGAAATGTATTATTTTCACCAAGATCTTCCCAAATTGCAGCTTCCTGAGAAATACTAATTTTATCACTTTAATCCATTGTTTTGGAGTTGTCTCTTTCATTATTGATAGGAATGATGACTAATTAAGCTTCAATAGAAAATAAAATGGATATAATTTTTCATTGTTGTTGAGGTGGTGGGGAGAAATGCAAAAGTGCTCAGGGCTTACTCCTGGCTCTGTGCTAATTAATCACTTATGCTGGCTCAGTGGCCATACAGAGTGCTGGGGATCAAACTCAGGTTGTCTGCACCAAGACAAGCTGACAACTTACTCTACTATCACTTCAGTACTGGAGATAACATTCTTGAAAAGTAAGAATAGTGTTTCCATAGGACCCATAGATTTTACTTCTTTGATCTACCTCTAAAACACAATAACATTAATTCTTGATATATACACACTTATGTTCATTGCTGTGCTAAGTATAATATCCAGGATAAGGAAACAACCCAATATATAATGACAGATGAATTGATAAAGAAGTTATGGTGTATATTTATATAAAATGAAGCATTAAGCAGTTGTTAGGAAAGTTGACTCGTGCAATTTTCTAGAATGTGAATAAAACTGGACAGTATCATGTTAAATGAAATAAATCAAAGGTTGAATGTTCTCAATAGTCTGTGGTATAAATAAAAAAAAATCAAGGAAATAGATAATACCAAATTATTACAAACTGTTGACCTTCGACTACAGCCTTCCATATACCAAGCAACTAACAGAATAGGGGGAATAATGAGGGTAGATCTGTGGACGGTCTTGGGCACTTGGTGGAGGTGAGGTGTGGTAGTTTTGTACATCAAAATTATAAATTTTAACACTTTTATAAACATGTGATCTAAGTATAAGGAAAATAGTAAATTGAAAAATAATATACTTAAATACTTTTTACAGTTGGTCTTGCTTGTTGCTCAGCATTACTTCACCAGCATATCCAAAAACCCTGTTTTCTAATTATATTTCAATTTGTCTAGGTGGGAAAAACCTTTATCCTTTTGTTGGATAACTGATTAATCCTTGTTCCTATCCCATAGAAAATACCAGGTTTTCTTAAAGTTTTTCTAGTTGTGACAATTTTTGATCAAAAAATAAAAATAATATTACATGGCCCTCAAATGACATAGACACATATACTTAAAGAAACTGAGAAATAAACAAAATCATCCCTTAACAATGATCTGAGGCAGTAATAAAGCATCCTTTAGCAGCCTGTAATTTAAGAAACAAATACTTAAACAACAAAAACATCTTAGCAAGTATACTTGGGAATGGGGGTTAACACCATATCTGACTATGCTTAGGTATAACTCCTAGCTTGGTGCTCAGGGATTTATCCTGGCAGTGCTCCAGGGTTTCTGTGTGGTGTCAGGGATCAAATATGGGTTTACTGCATACAAGTCAAATGGCTAACCCACTGTACTATCTCTCCGGCACTGAAAGTTTGGAAAATACATGTCCTGGGTCTTATTTCCTGTGAATCTTATGAAAATGATCTGGCGAGGTACTTGAAAATGATCAAGTAACATAGTTAGAAGCATTCTGGTAAGAATTTAGATTTGGAAACAACTGGTATCTCTTATAAAGTTAGAGGTGTAGCTATGGACCCAAAGACAGGCATTGTAGCAAGGTGATTCTGCTGTGCCAAAACTGAAACTCAACTTTTGGGTTACTTTTTTTTTTTTTTTTTTTGCTTTTTGGGTCACACCCAGCGATGGTCAGGGTTACTCCTGGCTATGCATGCACTCAGGAATCACTCCTGGCACTGCGTGGGGGACCATATGGGATGCCGGGATTGAACCCAGGTCGGCTGCGTGCAAGGCAAGCGCCCTACCCGCTGGACTATCGCTCCAGCCCCAACTTTTGGGTTACTTTGATGTATCTTCAATACTTTCCTCAGAGACAAAGTAATTGACTAGGATTATTAATTTAATTTCTCTACCACCTGTTCTTCAAAGTCACTCTATAGTATGCTCACCTCTGCTCTATAACAGAATCCTTTTTAAAAAATTTATGTGAGTGAATTTCTTTTCACGCTTTCACAATGATGTTTTGTAGAAAGGAATCCAAAGGACCGTTTTTGCAAGGATGGTGGGAATGTTGGTAATGGGGTTGTGATGGACATTTTCTCTTTGGCTGTCAAGGTCAATTTGTACATACACAGTTTCTTCCTTCTTGTGGCTGAAAGGATTGAATTAGACACAAACTGTGCAAGCTGCTTTGTTCAACTCCAGCTGACATGCTCACAATGTACTAAAGAATAGACTTCCACAGGAGGAAGAATAAGGTGAAAATCATTTTCATCACTCAGGGAGGATGATGGACAGAACAATTAAGGTCAGTTTGCGTTGAGTGAAATAAAAAAGTTGGGTGTCCTTGCAAAGGGGTTCTTTCTGCATTTCCAAGTCTTTAGGGGGCAATCAGGTTGATTTTTTGGAAATAACCCAGACATTTTGATTTGATTGTGGTATAGGGCATAAAATCTTGTGTATCATACATCCAAGGCATGAACTCTCTTGCTGGGCACATCCCAGTCCTTTATGCTCCTTTTGTAAATACTGGATGTTTGCTTCCACTGAATCAATTTCTTTTTTTTTGCTTTTTGGGTCACACCCGGCAATGCTCCTGGGTTACCCCTCGCTCTTTGCTCAGGAATTACTCCTGGTGGTGCTTGGGGAACCATATGGGGTGCGGGGATCGAACCCGGTGGGCTTCGTGCAAGGCAAACGCCCTCCCTGCTGTGCTATCACTCTGGCCCCTCACTGAATCAATTCTTAATCTGTCTCAGCTATAATTTTTATCATAAATCTTCAATAATTCATTGAAATTTTCTTAGAAACTTTTTGGGGGGTGTGGTGATTTTAGTTGGTTTGGGGTGACAACTCTTTCCCAGAAAATTGATTCTGAATACGTAGAGGAATTTATCTTTTATTCGAGTTAGGTCTTATTTTTATTTTTTCATTGGCAAAAGAGTTTGCTCTTTGTAAGAACTGCTTTCCTTAAAAATATCTCCTAATCTCTAGACTATGGGTCCGTGTGTCTCTTGCAGAAGAAATTGCTCTAAGGGGAGTTTTTCATTTCCTCAAAAAGGAAGCTGGGCTGATGGAATGGTTAGAATGACTTATGAACTGCTCCTCCTGCTCTTATATCATGATTGGGAATTAAAAGCATTTTTTCTTGAGTTGTAAAGTTTCTCATTTTTACTTGGTTTAATAAATTTCTTTATCTTCTTTTTTGTTTGTTTTTGGACCACATTTGGTGGTGCCAGGGGGTGACTCATGGATCTGTGCTTAGAGGTCACTCCTCAATGTGCTCAGGGGACCATGTTGGGATCAAACTCAGGGTCCCCCAAATGCACTTCAGGCTTCTGAGTCATCTACCTGCACTTCAGTAGCTATTTTTCTCTAATGTGTACTTGGTTGCTTTTCTCTTAATTCATAAATTCCCTTACTTTACATTTGGTTTACTGAACATTAACTATTCCTCTAGGCATTTTCTTAGAGTTCATATATTTTGTTTTGAGATTAATTTAAGCATTTAATAATAATAAGATTTAATAATAATATCAAATTATTAACAATAATACCAAAAATTTTCGGTTTTGGGGGGCCACATCTGGACATGCTCAGGGATTTCTCCTGGCTCTTGATATCCCTGGGCACAGAGATCACTCCTGGAATGCTGGGGTATGAATTGCAGTGCTGGGAATTGAACTGGGTGAAAGGCAAGAGCCTTATCCTGTACTATGTTTGTGCCCAATACAGAACATTTTAACACTCATAATTATGTTTGGCACATTTTATTAACACAGACATTATTTTGTTGATTTATTACTATTATCACTTTAAAGATGAGAAAATTAAGGCAAGAAATGGGAATATATGTTATGTTGCCAAAGTAAAAATATTTAAATAATTCATATAATGTCTGAGGTACTAAGCTTATTTTTACTTTACACTTATTCTGTGTCTTTGGCTCTGATTTTACCTTGATTGGAGTACAAAGGTGCATTTGGGCATGTTCAACAGTCGTCAAAGGAGCACAATCAGAATCACCTGGAGCTCTGCTAAAAAATCAAATCCCCAGGCTCCACCCACACTGTTCCTATTTAAGGACTTCTTTGCTCTGGAATTTGCATTTTCAACAGGTTTCCAACTGATGTGGATGTTTCACATGCCTATGAGAAACATAGGAGAGCTACCTGTTTACTGAAACAAAACTAACCTCCAAGTAAAGACTGCAGTTTATCTAATTCCACCCTATTATGACAAGTCAGTATCTAATGACAATTGGTTAAGGAAAATCTTTTATCTGTCTGTCTATCTATCTCTATCTATCTATCTATCTATCTATCTATCTATCTATCTATCTATCTATCTATCTATCTATCTATCTATCTATCTATCTATCTATCTATCTATCTATCTATCTATCTATCTATCTATCTATCTATCTATCTAATCTTTTGCCTCCTAGAGACAGTTCTGTTCAATTTAGAAATTTTTTTCTTTTGAATCTTCTGAACACGGCTCTTGTGGCAGCTTCAAACCAAAGCTGCTTCCTCATCTTTATGCAATGCCTTTGGGTGAATGGGTCACAGGTAGAAGGTCCAAGAGCTGGGGCTATTGATTTCTCCCTGTCTCTGGTTCGCACAACAATAAAGAAACCCATCACTTCGAGTGACATTTCTAATCCTAATGGTCCAGGAACTGCAGGCTGCTGTTCTGTAGGTGAAATCATTTTTTTAGCTCTCTTGTTATGGCTATTGGTTAAATAGATATTTAAGGACAGCATAAGTATCATTAGCAAGTGATAATTTACCAAAGACTATCCATTTCTTGTTTCAGATAATTAATTATCCATAGTTGGAACTCTTAATTATTTTCATCTGAACCAGTTATTCTGAGCTCACTCTTACGTTTGATTTGTTGGTGAACCTTGAAGTAAAGTCAGTTTAATGGTTTGTAATATAAAGTGAGCAAGAAGTGAGAGGATCAGCCAAGATGATCCTGTAGTTCCAAGTATAGGAAGTATGAGTAGGATAAGCAGCATTAGTATAAGAAGAGGGCAGAGATGCCTAAAGGGCATTTGAGAATGAAAATACCTCATTTACCTCCTTGAAAAGCATCACTGCCCCTGACACATAATTCTATCACCTAATAAATGTGGGGTTAAAAATGATGAATGACAACAGTAGGTACATTGTGTAACTCTGTGTAAATAGCATTCTACACCTAGGCTTGTTAAACTCCATATACAGTTACAGAAAGGTCTAAATATGGAGATAAATCTTGCAAATAGTAAAAGCTCATTAAACTCACTATGAGCAAAAATTGACTAAAATAACTTTAATAAATTCGAGGTGTTTCAATGCTTTCCCATGTCTATTTTCTTGGGTGAGATGAAATTTTAAGTTGAAAAAGATTAAGATGTCCTAGTCTGGGCCCAAGGGGTAGTGCAGGAGTTAAGTTACTTGTGTTGTATGTGGTTATCCCCAGTTCAATCCCTGACACTGCACGTAGACCCAAGCACCTCCAGCAGTGATCCCTGAGCACTGCTGGGTATATCCCCAAACAAAGCAAAACTAAGAGAAAGTCCTGCTGCTCTTGTCTACTCTACTTTTATCATTAATCATGAGATATAAGGCCTTTGACTTGAAACTTTCAAATTCATCCCAATGCCTGCTACAATAAGAGACTAAATTTGGAGTAAACATGATTTATGCATAGTCACTTATAAGTATAGGATCTTGTCAAGCCATGCAACTCCTCTGGGTGTCAGTTTACTCATTTGTAAAATGAGGAAAACATCTGCTTCACAAGGAGGTTCTGAAGATGATATATAGTAGTAGGTAAGATGATGTATTAAGAAGCAGTGTCTGGCTTTGCATTTGATGCTCAAGTTTTGATGCTCACAATTAATTCAGCTCTACATCTCCCTTTATAGAATATGACTCTGCCCCACACAGATTGGTTTCTCACAGTGTCTTTAACATGACATTTTACTCTCCTTGACCTTGCCTAAAATCCTTCAGGCATTTTTACTTTGTGAGTTTATTGACTGGAATTGGGACCTCTCAGATTATTTCTATTTTCTGTACTTTTTTGGGAGCATAGGACTCACATGTGGAAGGGGAATGACCGAAGATAGTCAGTGTGAAATCTCTAAATTACTAAAAACTGAGGCCATGATATCCATCCATTCTCTTGGTACAACCCTGAGCATTCCATGGAACTAAGTGCATGGCTCCTTCCTGCCCTTATCTCTTTACTATGCCACCAGAAACACTAAATGCATCACCACACTGCTGCCTACTAAATGCTCCTAGTGGAGTGAAACTTCTGAACCCAGGGAGTGCTGCATGTCAAGTCTGAAAAAGAAACATTTAGATGGCAGGGAGAATGAGCACCATAGATTTTATAGAGCTAAGTGGGGCATGCTGAAATCATAATGAGAGTATTTATCCTTCCCTTCTGCCAGTTTATAGATTGATAGATTGGCCAATGCTGACTGTCTCATTATAGATTTGCCATTATATTTCATCTTTTTTTTCCTTCAATAGCTTCTCTAAAGATCATACTTATTTTCTATTATGGCCTGCCCCTGAAAAGGCTATTTGAACCCCTATTAACCATCAGCAAAGCTGTCTCTTGATATATTTCTCCAGCTCTTTGTTGAAAATGGATGTGTCACAAAGAATATTTTTATGAATTCTGATAAATGTTTTTTGAAGGCACACAAAACAAGCTATGGTAAACTGAAGCTCCTATGGGAGAGTAGTTATTTACCATGTTTAATAATAATCAATAAATCAAGATCTTCAGTGTTTTGTCACTGGCCTTTCAATTGCCTGGTATTGTACTGTTTCATACATTGCTATTATACTATATAAAATACTAAATACACCTGTGTGGTAGGTCATTCTTTTTTAGTTATTTATTTATTTATTTTTACAATTACAGAGACTTGCAGACATGGGGCAGAGCTGCTCACGAGGTGCCCGGGAGGGATGGTGGGTTCTAGCCCTGGCCCACCAGCCCAGCAGAGCCTCGCAACAAGCCAGACGACCCACTCCATGAGGGCCTCCATTTTCCACATCCGACTTCTCTCCGTCAGACCTCCACCCAGCAGACCAGCCTATCACAGCCCGGTCGCGTGGCGCAAGCGGCTGGGGTTCATCAATAAATGCTGGACTTAGAGATGCCTACAAGAGTATGCTACCTGCACGGCAGAGCCTGGCAAGCTACCCGTGTTGTATTTGATATATATGCCAAATACTAGTAACAATTATAGACCTCTTTGATGGTTGAGGCTCTTTATGTTCCTGGGACGTGTTGGCTTAGATGGAGGATGGGATGTTACTGGGGCCCGTCGAGCAATCGTGATGAGCGGGAAGCAGTGATACAGTGATACAATTACAAAGATATACAATTAAAAGTTCATATTTGGGTTTTGGTCATACAGTGTTTCAGCACCCATCCCTCCACCAGTGCCCATCTCCCACCACCAACATCCCCGGTTCCCTCCCCCTCCCCCAGTCCTCCTCCATGGCAGGTTCTTTATTTCTTTCCCTTTCTCTCTCTTTCTCTTTTCTTTCCCTTCCAGACTATGGATTACAGAACATACATTAAAGGGTTGTCATGTGTATATTTTTGCCTCTATTTAATGCTCAGTTCTAGGTTGGTATTAGTACCCTAGACTAATGTTAGCACACTGTTCCATTTTCTGTCTTACCTAGCCTCTGACTCCCACACATTTGTGATAATGGTCATTCTTAATCCTGTTTTGCAAGGAGGGCAGTTGCTGTTAAAAGTAGTTCAGTTAATTCCAGAGGAGCCCAGAATTGAAAGCCTAGAGGTAATCTAGAGCCCTGTTCTGTATCCAATTGTATCCTTTGGCAAGTAAGGTATACATTCTAAACTTTTTGTCATCTTTAGAACCCACACTCTGTGTTTTGCTGTGAAGGTTAAATTTGACAGTATCTATGAAGTGTTAAACCCAGGACTTAGTTTTTAAAAGTACTAATTGATTTATTAATTTTTGTCTTGTTTTTGGGATACAGCTTGCTGAGTTCAGAGATTATTCCTGGATATGCACTTAGGAATTATTCCACGAGGTGCATGGGGGACTATAAAAGTGCTGGGATTGAAACTAGGCCAGCCGCATATAAGGCAAGCACCCTACCTGCTGTACTATCTCACTCTAGTCCTAGGAAGTAGTTACTAAACATTAGTTGTCACTTCTAAGTTCCTTGTACCCCATCCTTTTGAGTCCAAGACTGTTGATATCTCTTTTCATGCTAAATATTAAAATCTTATCTAGCTAGTGGGTTTGACTGTTAATGGTGGAACCACAGCAAGTCAGTTTTTGTTTTAAATGAGATGTTTTCATTATTTGAAATATATACTTCCAGTATATGTATTTGTATATTTTTCAAATATATGTTTCAAATATAGATATATGTATATATACATATATATTTTTCTGTGGGTTTTTATTTCTCTTAGGGCCACAGCCTATGGTGTTCAGGGCATACTTCTGTCACTGTATTCAGGCTCGCTCACTCCTGGAAGTGCTGGGGTGCCAAAAGCAGTCTCGTGTATTCAAACCAGGGTTGACTGTGCAAGGCAAGCAACATACCTCCTGTACTATCTCTTTGGTCATAGTTCATTCTTTTTTTAGGTTTCTTTTTTGCCTTTGTCTAATCATAGTTTCTATTTTTCCCTTTTGGGCCACACTCATTGATGCTCAGGACTTAAATCTGACTTTGCACTGATGGGTTACTTCTGGTGGGGTCTGGGACTGTATGGGATGCATGGATGGCACCTTGGTCAGGTGCCTGTAAGGCAAGTGCCTGCTCTACCAAAAATATTTGCAAGCTCAGGATATCTCCATATGTCCTGTCTCATGCTAGTAGAGCCCAAGGGCATCTGCTTGCTCCAGGAACATAAAGAGCCTCAATCCATTCTGGAATGAGGTCTATAATTGTTACTGGTATTTGGCATATCAAATACAACACTGGTAGCTTGCCAGGCTCTGCCGTGCAGGTAGCATACTCTTGTAGTCATCTCTAAGTCCAGTATTTATTGATGAACCGCACTGCAGCGAGCCGGGCTGTGATAGGCTGGTCTGCTGGGTGGAGTTCTGACGAGAGAGAAGTCCGGATGTGGAAAATGGAGGCCCTCATGGAGTGGGGGGGTCGTCTGGCTTGTTGCAAGGCTTTGCTGGGGTGGCAGGCCAGGGCTAGAACCCGCCATCTCTCCTGGGCGCCTTGTGAGCGGCTGGGCACAGGAAGAGCAAGTAGCAGCTCTGCCCCATGTCTCATATATATATATATATATATATATATATATATATATATATATATATATGTGTGTGTGTGTGTGTGTGTATCTGTGTGTGTGTTATATATGGTAGAGCAGTATATAAAAATGTACCTGAGACTCGGGATTGGAGAGATAGTATAGAAAGTAAGGTACTTGCCTTATATGTAACTTGTCCAGGTTCTATCCCACAAAACCCTGGAGCACCACCAGGAGTGATCACTAAGTGAAGAACTGGGAGTAATCCCTGATCATCACTGGATGTTCCCTATCCCCCTTGCAAATAAAGTTCCTGGGTCTCTTGTCTCCTTTTGTTATGACTGGAGGACATACAACATTGATTAAAAAATACTCAAGTGAAATTGACTCGAGAAAAATAATTTTGTTTTGCTTCTTGGGACATTCTATTTTTTGAGAATTTATTTTCTACAAAAAGAAAACAAACAAAAGAAATCAAAGACATGTTGTTTTGGCAAGTATATGGCTCAGACTGAGTTAAGGGACCCCTTGACTCCTATTTAATGCATTTGCTTCACCACCTCCTAAAATCAACCAGGAAATATCTCATGCAGTATCTTCTATCTTTTCCACTTTGGCCAACAGCCAGCCCTGAGGCTCATCAAACAATTTCTCTAAGAAACAAGCTTGTGGCGTCAGAGTCCCATCCCCTACTCCTATCTCCCCTGATCTCTATCATTTATCTTTAATCATCATATAAATTTTCATTTCAGTCAGAAAGCAAATGAATTTGTAGCTTAATTTAGCTCACATATTTTTCAAACATAATGAAAACAATGAGCTAATAGGACTGGCAGGTTAGTTATAGTTCTGGTCATATTAATTAATATATAGCCATGAGCAAGCTTAACTCCTACCAAAAATACTACTCAGTTTCCTTGGTTTTATGGTATGATTAATTCCTGTTCTGCTTCTGTGAAATGCTTTGATGGTGGAAAAATGATTTATGGGAGTTTTGTAAAGGCAATATGAGAGGGCTGAAGAATTAGCATTGTGGGTAGGGCATATGCCTTGCACATGGCAAACTGGGTAATTCCCAGCATCCCTAAGGTATGTGAGCCCACCAGAGTGATCTATGAGTGCAGAGTCAAGAATCAGTTCTAAGCACCACTAGGTGTGACTTCAAAACAAAACAAAACAAGAAATTACAAAGTACTATAACTATTTTATATATTAGATAAAATATATTTTATATAAACTATTTTATATAACTATTGGAATATAAGAAATGTTTCAATGTTTTATATAAAATAATGTAAAAATAAAATAGAATTGTAATGCAGAGTTATATTGCAAGAGATTTCTTTTTATTTATAAAAACCAGAGCAGTAAACAAAATAAATTGATGGCTATATTTGAATCTTACATTTATTGCTTACTGATAGTGTGGGCCAGCAATTCTCTGAATTTCATGACTTGGTTTCACAATCAATAAATCTGGGAAAATAATGTTTACAGAGTACTATGAGAACCAATTGAGTTCGTACAAATTTGGCACTGAAAATCTAATATCTAAGAATATTTGAAAGCTTTGCCACAGCTCAGGTATTTTTTAGCATTTGAAGTTGCATGCAAATATTCAAATATTTAACAATGCATATGAGGGACAAGCTTAATATTGAAACAGTAGAAGTCATGGTCAATTTGGGGTCAGATGAAGCATCTTTAAAGCATATTGCCAAGCAGTAAAATTATTTTGCTGACTTGCAAAATTTCTAATTATGTGTGATATCTAAAAGAAAAAAAATTTTTTTACTGTGAGTACATGCACTGGATCACATGGTGATTTGTTGTGGGTGTGATTTACTGAATTAGAACGGATACCTGAAGGAGCAGAATAACTGTAGATCATGTCATCATCGACCACTTCTATTGGCTTTTCCATTTTAACAGTTTTTCTTCAGATCCCTGTGGTATCTGATAGATGAAGTCAATCCATCCCATTTAAAATTTTATCCATTCTCATATGTGAGTAAAGAAAGTCTTTCCTCTCTGCTCCATTAATTCCCAACCCTCCAAGCATTTGAAAGAAATGTGTGGGACCATTAACTATAGTAATGATAATAAGCTTTGGCACATTTGAATTTGTATATTTTCCACATTAAGAGGAGAGTATAGTGGAAGAAAATGGAGGTTGCATAAAAAAAAAACTCAGCCGGTGTGTTTGTTGATGGGGGGCTCAGTGAAGGGAGGAGGAAGCGAGAAGGAGACTGTGGAGGGAGAGATACAAATAAATATCAGGAAAGAGAAAAAACTTTGTTGGAAAGAAAAAGAGTATGATGAGAGGAATATTGCTGAGTATTCCAAGCTTGTAGAGAAGGAAAATACATGTCCTCTGCAGAAGACATTGTGTTATTAGAAAACTTTGTTCAGTATTGAAGCTGTCTGCAGAGAGATGTCCTGTGTAACATTTATGGAAGAAGAGGTCCCTTTTCTTTAGTAATGAATATTTGTGTTATCTAACCCTAATATATCTGTAAAGAGATTAACAGCTTATTTCATGTTATTAACGGGCAGGAAGAGAGGGGAGATATGAAATCTAAATGTAATATTAAAATTTCACTTAAATCCATAGTTTCAAATGGCAGAATTATTAGCAAGTTTCAGAACTGGAGTATTCAGTACTTCCACCTGCCTGGCATAGCTCCTAGAAAAGGAACGGATTCAATAATAAAATGGTCTTGTCAGTGAGCAGTAGGGATGATCGAGGAATCAAAGGCCTAAAAAAATATACTCACTACATAATTAATGCTGACCTGAATTTAAACCTATCTTTGAATCATCCTTGGTCAGTTAGCAATGAGAGAAAACTCTAAAGACTACATGCAGCAAATATCAAGCTGCCACATTTTATGAAAATTGCAAGTCAGTGTTCTTATTCCCTCATTCTCTTTTCCTCTTCCTTTCCCAATCCTTCCCATCCTTTCATTCATACTTTACATCAGAGAAACTCATACTGATTTCCATGCTCAGGAAGGAAGGAATGCTGTAACTTTTGCCAAATCCTGCAAAGGCTTATTTCTTGATTATTCAGGTCAACTCTTTGAAGTTCTTTATAATCCAATAACTGTCCATTCTTAAATTTTGTTCACTGATTCATTTTTTTTCTGGAATTAAAGATTTTCCCCCATCCCCTAACTTATTCAGGTATGTTAGTTACAAAATGAAGAATGGCAGCATGCTGAAGTCCACCATATTTAAGCTCAGCTCTTATTATCTTACTCCTCTCATGGACTCACTTTTATGTTTTCTACCCAGCATTTTACTTGTCACTTGTCACTTGTCTTCCACTTGTTTATCGATTTGCTCGAGCAGGCACCAGTAACATCTCCATATGCCATGTCACATGCTAGTGTAGCTCAAGGAAACTGCTCGCTCCAGGAACATGAAGAGCCTTAGACCATTCCTTCAGGTCATGGGAATGAGGTTTATAATTGTTACTGGTTTTGGGCTTATCAAATATGACATGGGTAGCTTGCCAGGCTCTGCTGTCCTGGTGGGATACTCTTGCAGTAGCCTCTCATCTTGTGCATGTATTGATGAATATGCTTTGCGCTTTGCACATGCTTTGCACTTTGGGCCACGCAAAATTGGGAAAGATCAACATTTCTGCTGGGTGGAGCACTGATGAGCTGTGGAGTCCGGAGGTTGAAAATGGCGGGCCTCATAGTGTGGGGGTTCCTCAGGCTTCTTGTAAGGCTCTGCTGGGATGGTGGGCCAGGGCTAGAGCTCACCTTATGGAACTCCTGGGTGCCTCATGATCAGCTGGGCACAGGGAGAGATGGTAGCAACTCTACCCCATGTCTCTGAGTCTCAGAGACACCCAGCATTTCAGTTTTCTATTTTTTACATATTTTTAAAAATATTTTATTATACTACCGTGAGATATACA
Source organism: Cryptotis parvus (assembly GCA_021461705.1). Taxonomy (NCBI): domain Eukaryota; kingdom Metazoa; phylum Chordata; class Mammalia; order Eulipotyphla; family Soricidae; genus Cryptotis; species Cryptotis parvus. The sequence goes on along the minus strand of JAJIBD010005214.1, from coordinate 51,197 downwards.
ATTACAAAGATGTTCATGTTTGAGTTTCTGTCATACAGTGTTCCAGTAACCATCCCTCCACCAGTGCCCATTTCCCACCACCAATCTCCCCATCCCCCGAGCCTGCCTCTATGGCAGGTTCTTTATCTCTTTTCTCTCTTTCACTTTCAATCTCTCTCTCTTTCTCTCCCTTCTCTTACACATTGTGTATTGTAATACATACATTTAGAGATTATCAGGTGTATCTTTTGCCTGTATTTAAGCATTTCAGTTTTCATATGGGAATGGATCCAGATGCAATATTTGGAATCTGTGGAACTGATGTAGATCATTCTAGGCGAACTGATCTAGATCATTCTAGACCCCTGCTATTTCAATGTGGTACTATATGCTAATTTACCTATATATCCACTGTGAAATGTATAGTAACTTTCTTTCTCCCAGTTACTTAATTTCTACCATCTACTTCACTTATTGAACTACCATCTACCTCTATCTCCCTTAACATATGAGTGACCATTGGTAAGTTATTGAATTATTTTAAGTCTTCCTTTTTATCATGCATAACTTGACAAAGTTTTAATATGTTTCTTATAGTACTTGGGTGATAGTGAATTTAGTAAATAAGTGGTGTGCTGCATACTAGACATTAAATGTTCAATAATATAGCTGTTGTTTTTATTTATGTTCTTAATATGACATGCTATATATATTGAGCAGTGTGTAATCTTTGAATTAAATTTTCTGCTTGGATTCACACCAGAATTTGCTATACTCTGTGAAAAACTGTCATTGTAACCTGGTTAATTTTTCTAGATTTAATTCTAATTCGAGATTTCCTTCTCCTTTAGTTTGAATCTATCTCATTTAAATTGGGCATGGTATTGGTAATACACTGTAGGAGTCCCAAAACAGCAGAAATACCATACGTACTTCTATATTCATTGAACACTATTCACAGTAGTCAGAATCTGGGAACAAACTGAGTGGCCGAGAATGGATGGCTGGATAAAAAAAGCTGTGGAACAGCTATACAATGAAATACTATGCAACTGTCACTGTATCACTGTCTTCCCGTTGTTCATCGATTTGCTCGAGCGGGCCCCAGTAACATCTCCACATGTCCTGTCTCATGCTAGTAGAGCCCAAGGGCATCTATTTGCTCCAGGAACATAAAGAGCCACAATCCATTCCGAATGAGGTCTATAATTGTTACTGGTATTTGGCATATCAAATACAACACGGGTAGCTTGCCAGGCTCTGCCGTGCAGGTAGCATACTCTTGCAGTCATCTCTAAGTCCAGCATTTAATGATGAACCCCGCGACCGCTTGCAGCCGCAGGCCGGACTGTGATAGGCTGGTCTGCTGGGTGGAGTTCTGACGAGAGAGAAGTCCGGATGTGGATAATGGAGGCCCTCATGGCCCTCCGGCCCCTATTTTTTTATTTAATTTTTTTTTTTTTTACTTTTGAGTCACACCCAGCGATGCTCAGGAGTTACTCCTGGCTCTGCACTCAGGAATTACTCCTGGCAGTGCCAGGGATCAAACCCGGTCAGCTGCATGCAAGGCAAATGCCCTACCCACTGGACTATCTCTCTGGCCCCCACCCACTTTATTAAATAAATAAATTAAATACTATGCAACTAGTAGGAAAAATGAAGTCATGAAATTTGTCTATAAGTGGATGGGCCCATGTCCATGCTGACATGACATGAGTTTCATGCTGACAGTTTCATGCTGAGTGAAATGAGACAGAAGGAGAACAGATATATAATGACTATATTCATTTGTGTGATATAAAAATTAGTATAAGACTAATATCCAGGCCAGGTAAAGCATAGGCAAAAGGGACTTGTCAATGGTAGAAATCTAAAACAGAGTGTGGGGGGTGGAGGGTAGGCAAGATAGAAAAAGGACAAGTTTGCCAATAATAATTGGAAATGGTAATGCTAGACAATAACTGAGTATTGAAAGTAGGTAAAGGAATATACGTGATAACTCTATCTATATTTACAGCAAACCACAAAGCGCAGAGAGAGAGAGAGAAAGAGAGAGAGGGAGCCTACCAAAGAGGCGGGTTGTAGGGCAAAGGGGTGGTAGAAGGGAAACTTAGGACATTGGTTCTGGGAAATGTGCACTGGTGGTAGGATAGGTGTTAGAACACTGTGTGACGGAAACACAATCATGAACAGCTTTGTAATGCTCTAGCCCACGTTGAGTCAATACAAAAAAATTGGGCGTGGGCAAATCTCAATCTTATACAAATTAGGTATTTCTGTCACCCCTTCACTTTGTAGAAATGATTGAGAGCTACACACACTTAGATGGCTACTTATACATGTCGTCTTCAAGTGTTTCACTCATTGTAACTGTGGCAATTGCAAACATTCTTGTACTCACTAGGGTTGTCCTGGTGAAAACCAGGGCATGTTTATGGGGGCTAAACCCCTGATCACAGTCATGGTTGCAGTGCTTGCACATCTGAAGTTGGGGGCATGGCTCACACCTAATGTGTGTCAGACATCATACAATGTTGTGGTACCAAGTGTCACACTGGAATCTGAGCCATACTTAGTGCATGTGAGAGATACCTGATGACCTCAAAATCATGGCCTCATGCTTACAGTTCAGGCAGGCAGGGGCCAGAGATTTAGTATAGTGCTTAGACAAACCTGGGTTCAATCCCCAGCATCCCATATGGTCCCGCTATTCCTTCAGGAGTAACTCCTGAGCAATTTCCTGGTGTGACCCAAAAAGCCAAAAAAGAAAAAAAAAGGCAGGCATATGAGCCATTCCCCAAATCCTAATATTTTTATTGTTTATTTTTTTGAGGGACAGAGATCATATCCAGCTGTGCTCAGGGCTTATTCCTGGCTCTACACTCAGAGATCACTCCTGGTAGTGCTTGGAGCACTCTCTGTGCTACTGAGTAACCAGTACTCAAAGCAATTTCCTTCTAACCTATACTTTTTCTCTGGTACTGAATTTTTTGTTTTTCAGGCACTTAGCACACATAGACTTAAAGTTATCTTTTTCTCATTTATTTCTTTACTAAACTTTAGGCTTCTATGGCCAGAAAACGTATTATATTTTTTGTGTCTCCTAATATATGTATGGAAGGCCCTTAGTGTAATTTTAAATAGTGAAATATTACACGTGCATACTATAATACACATCTTAAAATCCAATACACTAGAAGTTTAGGTCAATGTAACTATTATAAATGATTATTTATTGATTATATTGATAATGTGGGATTACATAAACAGCTGACTCTCAATACCTTAGCAAATGCATTTTAACTAACTTTAACAAATACATATTTATTACCTGCTATAGTGTAGCTACAATATTAAATTTAGATGTTCATACAGAAAAACTAAGTCATTATTCTGATCATATAAAATTTAAAGCAGAAACAAAATTCAAAATCCAAAAACATAAATCCAAAATTTAAGTTGCAAAATCTTCAGTTGTTCTGCTCACCATATTACTAGTCTCTTAATAGCTGTTTGAATATCTATAGTGTTTCTTATGGGGAATTGAAGTAGAATAAATTGTGGAATGTGACAGAAAATTCAATATCAAGGTACACACATTACAGCATAAAATGTGCACTTATTCTTTTAGGTTTACAAATTTGTTTTCTGCACTGTCTTTGAAAAAAAATAGTAAGCCCAATTAAACATTTTTCATATGAGAAGTAATGATCAGAGGGTTAGCAATGTTCAAGATCATATAATGAGAAATAATAAAATAGGAAGATCGAATACAGAAGTTTATAATGTTAAATCATCAGAACATTAAGTGAAAGCAAGTAAAATTAGTGTTTGTGTCATTTTGTGAGTATTGTGCAGTTACAATGTTATAAGTGATCCTCAAAGGATTTCTTTTTTTGCACAGAGTTCCAGTAGAGGACAGAATATGAAGGTTTAGAAAGTGGTTAAGAAAGTAAAAGCAAGACCCCTTTTTAAAAAATCTAAAAGTTTAAAACTTGGAGGAAAGTTGGTCTGACCAATATTAAAGTTTAATTATTTTGAAAGTTGTTTTTAGGAATGTATTTATACATGCACACAAAATATGCATTAAAATAATTTAGGTTCTGTCCTTTCTGTCAAATTTTTCAAGGAGTTGAAGGTTTCTAAATTTAAGGGACCGATAAAAAAATAATGTGATTTCTTAAAAGCTCCTTTTCCATATGAAAGTGCACAAAATAAATGAAATGGAGTAGCCAGTATAATGCTAGAAAAAAAGTGCACTCCAGGGAAATAGGACTACTAGACCATTGCTTCCAGTAAATCCCATTATACTTTTTAAACGGCTTTCCACTATGGCAACCACTTACTTCTTCACAGTGATTAAGATATGTTTAGTTATTGAAGAAATTCTGTTAAGCCTTTATGATCAAACCAATAGTGAAAACTATGATGAGATCCTCTTTTCTCTAGGCAATATAAATGTCATTTTATACTAATATATATTACTATAGCATAGTATATAGTAATATATGTGCATCTATAAGTGACGTTTTATATATATATGACTTTTTCAGACTTTGTTAGCAAAGTTTATATATAATATACACATTTTATAGGGAATTATAGTTCTCTTTAAATTAAACCACAAATTGTTTCCTTGCTACTAAAAATGGGTGAAATTAACCATTTAGAAATCTTAGTTTTACTTCAGATCAGAAAATAATGTCTTTGGTGTTAGAAGCATAAAAGAAACATTGTGTTCAAAACAATTGGAATATTTCTGAAGTAGTATATGTACACTGAACAACATGTAGCACATGCACTGTATGAAAATAAAAGTATGGATTAATCTGGAGTAATAAACATACTACTGGTATGTATTTTGTATGAGTGAGTAACCAAAGAATGTTGTTAGCTATATTACCTCTCTTCATTCTTCTGATTATATATTACTTATGTTTATAGTTTCTATAATATAAGTAATTTTGACATATAATATATTTTTTGTATAATATTCCAAAATTTTATTGGAATATTATACAGCAAAGTTTGACTAGTTTTTCTCTCCTTTTTTCTGTACTCACATGGATATATTTGTTTTATTATTTTTAAAAATGTTGAATCAGTGTGAGACAAACAGTTACAAGTTTTCTCATGACTGGGTTTCAGTTATATAATGTTCCAACACCCATCCCTCCACCAGTGCACATTTCTCACCTCTGGTGTCCCCAGTTTCCCTGTCTTGCCTCCTGCATGCAGGCACTTTCCTTCTCTCTCTCTCTCTCTCTCTCTCTCTCTCTCTCTTCCCTCTCTCCATCTTTCTCTCTCTCTCCCCCTTTCTCTTTCAATCCCCTTTCTTCCTTTGGGTTTTATTAAAAGTTATCATGTATATCCCTTTATCTGCTTTCAACATTCAGTTCTTGTCCAGAGTGATCATTTCTGACTGTTATTGTTATCCTGGTCCTTCTCTAGCCAATTTCCCTTTGCTTCCCACAGACTGTGGCAAGCTTCCAACCATTGGGCTAGTGTTTTTTCTTTTTTATAAAGGGTCAGATAGCATATGTATTAGGTTTTGCAGATCATATGGTATCTGTCACTGCTGCTTAACTCTGCAGTGGTAGTGCAGCAATTGATAATGCACAAATGAAAGCAATTGATAATATACAAATGATAATACACAAATGTGCAGCTGTGTCCCAATAAAGCTTTAGTAACAAGAGCGCAAGACTGCATAGGATCTACAGACCATAGTTTGTAGGTTCTTGATTTCATTGCCAGGCATCCTCACACACGTGCATGAGAGAAAACAAATCAGTAACTGATTAGAAAATCTTTTCTAAATATCTTCCTTTTGTTCCTGCTACTGACTTAAATTCAGATTCTTATGTATATGGTAAATATCTTTATATTCATTGCCACAATGCATCAAGCATCACACTAAATAAAATGGGGCAAGAAGGAGAGAAGTATTTATTTTCCTCCAGAGCCTCATAGCTGGGCAGAAGAGAGAGTACAGGGCTTAAGGCACAGGCATGTCTTTGACTCATATTCAGTGCTCATCCCTTGAGCCCCAGGGGGGAGTAATCTCTGGGCACACCTCCCCACCCTCCAAAAAATAGAACCTCATTAGCAAGTGAAGAATAGAGGTAAATACAGATGCACTGTAATATGTACTATAATGTCTTTCCATATTAAATAGGCAAAGGAGAGCACAGAGAACCTTTAACTTCAATGAAGAGGAAGACATTTCTGAAAAACCATCAAGGGGAGCCAGAGTGTTAGAATAGTGGGAAAGACATTTGCCTTGTAAGTGGCCACCAGGTTTTGATCCCCACCGTCCAATATAATCCCCAGGGCATTGCCAGGAGTAATTCCTGTTGCCACCCCTAAACAAACAAACAAAAAACAAACAAACAAAAAACCTTCAAGGATTGGTGAGAAATAAGCCTAAAAAAGAAGAGGTTAGATATATTTAAATGGGATTGAACTGACTGTGAGAAACCAGCCTTAATAAGAACCAAAATAGTTCTTTAATGTCTTTCAAAGAGTTAGCATTTCACCTGAAGGCTAAGGAAAAATAGTTAAACTGGCTAAAATAATATGTCTTCCATTATGATCTTCTACACAAATCCTGTGAATCTATTTGTGTCTTTCTTGTGCTATAGCACCTTCTGTCTTGTGCTATAATTATCTTGCACTTGTCTTCCTGTATAGTTCATTTAATTTTCCTAGAAAAGGGAATGATCAAATTTGTATTTTCTTCTAATTTCTAGATTTTAATACTGATTGGGTTCTGAGACCTTATTTACTACCTTAAATCCCATTTGTTTTTTGCTTCCCCTATTTCAGTCAGGACCAGCTTTTGAAACAAACACTTTGCTCTCTCTCTCTCTCTCTCTCTCTCTCTCTCTCTCTCTCTCTCCCCTTTTTTTGCATTTTTGGGTCACACCCGGCAATGCTCAGGGGTTACTCCTGGATCTTTGCTCAGGAACTACTCCTGGTGGTGCTCAGGGGACCATATGGGATGCTGGGAATCAAACCTGGGTTGGCGCATGCAAGGCAAATGCCCTACCTGCTGTGCTATCCTGCTATCGCTCCAGCCCCTTGTTGTCTCTTTTTAATTTTGTTCCTTATTCCCAGTTCTGAGATATGGCCCCAAATGTGTAATTATATCTTGAAAAATGGTGAATAGATAAAAGTTACATTGAGAACTGTGGTATGAAAGAGAAGACTATTTTAAAATGCAGCACATTTCGAGTTTATGTGCAGCGAAAGAATGTAAACCACTAACTAAAGTAGAAATTCTGAGATGTGGCTCTTAAAGTTTTCTTAAGTGCTAAGATTTCAAATTATGTGCTTGAAATTTTTATTTGAGTAAACAAGAAGAAAGAAAAATGATACTTTTGGAGTTCTGTTCTATACCATAATATAGAATGTATATGTTGACATATACCAGAATATAATGTGAATAAGAGAAAACATAGAGGAAAAGACTAGAGGTCATTCAGGGGTATGTGGTGCTGGCGCTTGAACATACGTTGGCTGAACAAAAGGCTAGTAGTGGCTTAGCCTATTCCCTACCATCTTGAATATCTCTCTGGCCCCAGAGCTGTGGCTACTAAGTGGAAGAATTTATACTTCCACATCAAGGCCTAACCACCTCAAATATCACTAAGCAGTATTAAAAATAACACTAAGTCCAGGTAAGAATCACTTGATAAAAGCCAATGTCCAGATTCTGTCTTAATTTCATTAAGTTATTTACATAATTACCTTAGGAAAGCGGAAGTTGTGTAACATTCTGACCTATCACCACACACCAACTTCTCTAAACAGTATAGTTTTTCAGTGATTTGTCTAGAGAACACCTCAGAATCCAACAAAGAGCAGTTCCCACTAGCTGAGGACTAAGATGAACTGGATTTTGCAAAGGATTCAACACTGACCAATCTAGAGTGCATTTCATCAAATAAGATATTGTTAGATATTGTTAGAAACAGAAAAACTTAGGTCCTTATCTCAGGTCTGTTGAATTAAAATCTGAATTTTTTGCACTATCCCCAGCTGTTTCCAATGTGCATTGAAAATTGAGCAACATTGCTTTAACTTACTTTGATACTTAACTAGCCATTCAATGGTTGTGCTAGTTGCCATTGAGTTTTCAATGTGTTTCTGTGATAAAACTTGAAGGGCTCCCAAGGAAATGATTCTCTAACATGGAAATTTTTTCTTCATGTAAGTGTAAGTGAAAACTAGAAAGATGGATGATATAAGTTTTGAAAACCTGTAGTTACATTCTGTGTTAATGAAAGCTAAATTCGACTTTTAGTGCCTTGCCTGGAAAATAATTTCTTAACTCCTGGGCAACCCTACTGAGCAATTCCTCAAGAAGAAAGCAGTTTTATATATATAAATTCTGTGCATATATATGTATATATATATGTATGCACAGAAAAAAACTATACTATTTAGAGAAGTTGGTGTGTCGTGGTAGGTCAGATAAAAATCTATTTATCTTATCCACACACTTAAAATAAAAAAGGGCAGAGTGATTTTAGAGTTGATTTTCTGTGCATATGCACAGAATTTTTTAGAGGAAATCAACTCTAAAATCACTCTGACCTTTTTTATTTTAAGTGTGTGGATAAGATAAATCTAATTTGTTTATATGTGTATCTCTTGATACAAAATGATCTGTCCAGTCCTGTGAAATAATGACCAAAGCATCTCTTCAAGAACATCCAGGGGAAAAAATTGTGTATTTTCTCCTTAGATTTGCTTCATTAATAATTAATAAGCCTGCAGTGCTGCTCTATAATTGGAAACATGTGTGATTTAAAAGCCGTTCGTTACCCACCACACGCACTCTTTGACATAGATATTGCATTATGCATCAGCCAGGAGGATTCGACAAACTGGTACAGTACAGTATGATTTATACTTCCCAGGAATCACAAGAGTGTGAGCATACAGCTGAGGAACAAGGTGAAGAAAACAACTCAGAGGAGAGAAATCTGTGAAGTCCTTAGAATTTTCTTTGTTTTAATTAAATCACATTTTATAATCACTTTTATCAGTTTGCTTTGAACAGCATCTTCACCCTCTTTCGAAGAACTGCCCTGTGGTTTCAGTCATTGGACAGCAGCACAGCCATCACTTCTACACTGGGATACTTCTATTTAATCAAGCAATGAAACTCCTTTAGATAAAGACTTGTATTGATGACAATTCCTCCCCTAGGAACCCAATTTAGTTATATTTCTTAGAATCAATTTTACTGAATCTTACTTTTTAATTTTTTGCATTTGAGCTACCCCTGTTGGTGCTCAGATCTTACGCTTAGCTCTGAGCTCAGGGCTCACACTTGGTAGAGTTGGGGCGGAGGGCATATGAGATGCTGAGGATAGAACCTGGGTCTGCTGCATGCATGGAAAGCACCCCAGCTGCTCTATTATCTCTCTGGGTCCGTGACTCCATTTTAATGTCAGTTTTGATAATGAATAAGTACTTAACTCCATTTTTTTAAAACTCTCAGTATACTCTGTGCTCAATGATCACATAAATGTATAATATTCTCGGAGTGATAGATAAGTATTATTCTCAGCAATCGATTTTTTAGGTATGGCAAATCCAATTTCTTTAGATTTTTTTCCTCATAGGTGTCATTTTCTTTCCTTTTTTATTATCATTATGGCTATCATCACCATGTTCACCAGTTTATTTTATTTTATTGTTTACAAATATAGGATGTCACAGCAGATGTTATATTGTGTAAAAGGGTTTTGCCTATTTTGAGAGCATCACATGTATCACTTCTCTTCCCATTGTTCAACGATTTGCTCGAGTGAGTGCCAGTAACATCACTATTTGTTGGGAATGAGGTCCATTATTGTTACTGTTTTTGGCATCGCAAATGCGCCATGGATAGCTTGCCAGGTTCTGCCATGTCTCTGGGTTCATCCCAGGGGGCCCAGTCTTTTTCTATGTCAGACCATCAACCATCCAGGGCCCACGGGCAGAGCCCTGGGTGTAGACATGCTTGTCTCCTGTCTGCCACCTGTTGATGCAGCTGGGCACTGCAGCCACAACTACAATGCCTCGAGGGGTTCCATTTTGAGAGTAAAAGATTAATTTCTGTTTTTGGATTCATTCAGCAAACCAAATTTCTATCTAACTTTGATTGCTATTTAAGGAAAGACATATGTTTTAGCAGATATAAAATCAAATCTCACAGAATATAGTATTATGAGTTAGGTTATTTGGGGTTCTAAGTATAGGAATTTTTTGAAAGGGAACCAGCAGTACAGTGGAAATAGACTGAATGAAGTTCAGAAGTTCTGATTGTCTAATTCATGACATCTGTGATCTTTGAATTAGCATATTAAGGCTACAGAAAATGAAAAGTACTTGCCAGTGTAGGCAACATCTGCATGTGATTTACATTGAGCCTCATTCATGTTCCATCTGACTAGACTCATGGATAAAACAGAACCTACCCAGAGGCTAGTTGCTAAGGGGCAAGAATGATATCAGTCCTCCATGTAGTCTCAAATAAAATCCCTATCAGAATCAGATCCCCAGGAGTGTATTTAAGCAAAAGGCAATAATTTTATGAAATATTGAAATATTTTGGAATGACGAAGGACATAGGAACTCATTCCCAGTCTGCATGTTGAATAGAATCTATTCAAATTCATATAACCTAAAGAGAACTATTTCTAATATTTGTTGGATAATAGAAAACTTTTTTTAAAACTAGGACAACACAAGATATAAGAAACACTGATGGTGGTGGAGAGGGAAAACCTGGGAATCTGTAGTTTTCAGAAGACAAATGAGGAGGCATTGATATTGAGGATTGTGCTCAATCTCAAAACTTCCTTCCAACTTTCAGTTTCTATATCCTAAGATAACTTTCCTTCTAGCTCCCTAGTCCTCTGAAGGAAGTTATCTTGATTTTTCAGAAGGTTAAGTCCCCTTCATCCAGCACTAAGTCCACATTTCTCCTGGTATCTCCTATGCCTCCCATTGGTGTTGTTTTCCTAAGGATGCTCAATGGTCTCAAAAAGCATGAGGTTGTTTAGGTCTTCCTTAGTGGTACTTACAAGCTGGATAGGTTCTTCGTATAGAATGCTTTTAAATATTGGTCTAACCTTTCTCTGTTGCATCAAAATACCTAAGTTTAGATGCTATCCCCTTTACAAAGTAACAAGTAGACTTGATAGGAGGTTTTGAGTATAAAATTCTTACAAGTATGATTAAAGTTTCTAGTGTTGGGGATTAAATAGTTTAGTCCATTGATGAATAAATGTTTCAGTTTCTTTGAAACATTGCTCTACTAGCATGTTCTACTAACAAGCTCTACTAGCATGGGACAGGACATATAGAGATATTACTGGTGCCCGCTCTAGCAAATAGATGATGAACGGGAAGATAGTGATAGTGATTCTTTCAAACATTTCCTAATTTCTTATGAAATTATGAAAAGAGTTGTTCTTGGATCCAACCACACACACATAGATTTAAATTAGGGTTTAATCCAATAGTCTAAATTTAATAACAAATTGAAATTATAAAAACGTTATCAGACCAAAAATAAAACTAATTTTGTTAGAAGAGAAATTTTTTATAGAGGAGAATATATGTTATGTGAAACTATTTAGTTATTTTATATGTGTCAGAGAATGACAGAGTATTCCAGTTTTTTTGGGGTCAAATGAATCCCTTCTAGAACTTTTCTCTTACCTTGTATTTTATACAAGAGGCCACAAGGAAGAAATTAAAAACTCATCAACAAATCAGCATGAAGACAGGGATGCTGGAAGCTTTCATATGTTAAATACTATGCTCCTTCCTGCATAACCCATTTTGAACTCTCCTGCTTGGTAAACTAATTTGCACATTATTTGGTCCTGATCTATAGGGATTCTTGGGAGAACAGCTGTCTATATAGCTAGTGAACAAGAATGTGAGTGTAAGGTGCATGCCAGTGATCCAGAGAGCTGCTGAAGGGATAAAGAGTTGACTTCACATTGAGAACTGAGACAAGCAAAGACCAGATTGAGCTACTGAAGTTCACTTCCACTCTCTTTCTGAGAGTTTGCTTATTTTTCTCACAGCACATTGGACTTATTTATTATTTGATTCACTTTGCTGCATTTAAATACTAAGAAGCAGTTTTTGTCTCTTTTGTCTCCATTTTTTTAAACTGAACCTGTTACGTATTGATGCTCAGTAAATATTTGTTAAGTAAAGGAATTTTCTCAAACTATACGGCCATATAAAATTTGGTGTTAAAAAGAATATATATTGTGGTGCAAGGTGCTGGTTGGTTGACACTTGATTTGGTTCCAGGCTTTGTAGTTCTCTCGGACAGAATACAGATTAAGAGTATAGGGAGTTCAGTGAATGACTGGCTTCTCTCACACATATATGGCATGTATGAGGCATCCAGTCTCATTCTTTCATTTTCTCTCTCACTTTTATTCATTCATTGCTCTCTCCCTTTCACTTATTTCCTGGCTATTCATATCTGTATGTGTATATGTGTTTTATGTTTTCAATATATAAATTCACTCTTGACTTCATTAATTAGAATGAATTAATGTCCTTCTACTTCATGACTTCTCAGATCTTTGATAGCCACATCCACCTGTCCACATACCAAATTCCGCAGGATGGATATGTCATTCCCAACATTCTCCCTTCTGAAATCCAACTTGCCATTTCGTCAGTAAAGAAGGGAACAGCACTAGGCCCAGACAAAGTCAGACCCGAACACCTGAAGAATCTGCGTTCAGCACTCATCAATACACTGGCTCGGCTCTTCATATGCTACCTGTCCGAATGCAAGGTCCCCTCCCATTGGAAAACCAGCAGGACAGTTCTACTGTTCAAGAAGGGAGACATCCACAACATTGACAACTATCGCCCAATCTGCCTGTTGTCTGTCATCTACAAGCTGTTCACTCGAGTCATCCTGAACAGGAATGGCAGAACATTAGATGAAGGACAACCAAGTGAGCAAGCTGACTTCCAAAAAGGATTCAGCTCAATCGACCATATCCACACAGTAACCAAGCTCATTGAAGTTTGTAGGGTGTTCAGGATGCCACTCTGTCTCACGTTCATTGATTTAAAGAAAGTCTTTGATTCTGTGGAGACTGATGCAGTCATCGAAGCCCTAGCCAAACAGGGCGTTCAAACCCAATACATCAAGATCCTTCATGAGCTGTATTACGGATTCACCACCAGGATCTCACCATTCTACAAAGAAGTGATCATCAATGTCAAAAGAGGGGGTTCGGCAGGGTGATACCATTTCACCAAAACTCTGCAGCGCCACCCAGGAGAACATCATGTGCAACAATTAGAATGGGAAGGGATGGGAGTGAAGATATATGGTCGGCAACTACACCACCTCCGCTTTGCTGATGACATTGTTCTAATAACACCAAACATTAGCCAAGCGGCACAAATGCTGGCTGACTTCGACTGAGAATGTGGAAAGATAGGTTTATAGCTGAATTTCAGCAAAACTATGTTCATGAAAAAATGAACTAGTTCCAGAGGCCCTATTCTCTCTCAATTGAACCAATATCTCTAAATGCAGGAGTTATGTGTACCTAGGTCGAGAAGTCAACACAATGAATGACCTAAAACCTGAGCTGCGCAGGAGGAAGAGAGCAGCATGGAATGCCTTCAAAAGCATCGGAGAAATAGCTAAAAAGACAAAAAACCTCCGGTTCCGGGCACATCTCTTCAACTCCACAGTTCTCCCTGCATTAACATACGTCTCAGAGACCTGGCCCCTACGAGAGCAGGATGAGAATGCTATTCAGGTGTCCAAAAGAGGAGTTGAAAGAGCTATGCTTGGAATATCACGCCTCACTCAAGTGAGGAATCTGGAACTCTGACCTCCGTCTCTGTTCCAGAGTCAGGGACTCTGTCTTGTTTGCCAAGGCATCGAAAATCAGATGGACAGTGTTGCAGGACACCTAAAATCCTAGGCCTCTGCATCTGTCCTGGATTGCCTCCTGCAGGTCACTTCATAGATAGGGGTAGTCTGGATGTGGCAGTCTTATCTGACCATGTATTCTGTACTGGCTGGTATAAATATTCTGTCATGCTACCACAATCATCATGGGACTAGCTAGATCTTACCAGCATATTTGCCTGGCCACATTGAATCTCTAAGTAATTAGACCAGAGAGAAATGCTGTTTGCCTCCAAGCTAGCAAGCATTGCTCCCTGATAACTCAAAGGCAACTAAAATACAAAACTACCGTGAAGTAGACGAGACTCTTGTGAAGGCTTGGAGAAATATTTAACTGGCATTAGTATTAGTCTTTGGTACAGAGACATGCCGTCTCAGAAACTCCCTTCTCTACCCTATAAAGGCAATTCCAGGCAGATCTTGGCTCAAGACATTAGGTAAGGTGCTGGGAGAAATTACCTGAGGGCATTTGATCCTTCCTGCCAGGGGAAGTTACATTTAGCTTATAGCTTCTCCCAGCTCTGCTAGGAGGCTTTTAATTAGATCTGGGTCCTTGTAAGCAGCCAGAAGTTCTCCTGAAGTTGCTACATTTCTATAGAGCTATTTTTCTGTTTTCATCTCTAGATAGTCCAGCCCAGAATGGGCTGTGCTGGGGAGTTTGGGCAGATTTCTAGCTATAAAATAAGCTGCAAGAAGAAAGAAGGGGCTCTCTCTCTCTCTCTCTCTCTCTCTCTCTCTCTCTCTCTCTCTCTCTCTCTCCCCTTTTTGCCATTTCGGCTTCCCCTTGGTATTTTGCTTCTCCGTCCTCTCCATTCTCTGTTGGGCCTCAACACGTGGTGGCAGCCATCTTGGCCTACACCTGGCTGGAGCCTAGCTGGGAACCTAGAGTCCGGAGGTTTTCCTGCTCTTGGATTGTATATTGGAACCTGTGATAGTAAAGCCCTTTTAAAACTGCATCTGATTCCTGAGTCTTCATCCATTCCTCGCCCGGCGGAGGTAGAAGGGAACTCACTTCCCAGCACTGTCGGGGACCCCTGCAGCACTCCTTGACAGGACAGGACATGTAATGTGATTTTGAGACGACCACTGGACTAGAGCCACTACCGACTGGATCCCACGGGATGTCAAAGGATCACTTGGCCGCCCACTTACAAGATGGTCAGACTTCTTCGTCCTAGACCCTGAACGAATGGTTTGAGGCTCTTTGTATTCCTGAAGCAACCAGATGCCACTGGACTACAGTGGCACGTGATAGGGTCAAATGAAAATATTACTGGTACCCATTCGAGAAAATTGATGAATAACAGGATGTCAAGTGATCAAGTGATCAATGTCTTTATTTCAATAACTATCTTTTGATACATAATTTTTAATCTTTAATCCTATATCTTCTGATGCATAACTTTGTTTTTTTTTTGGATTTTTTTTTGGGTCACAGCAGTGAAGCCCAGGGGCTAGTCCTGGTTCTGCACTCAGGAATTCCTGGTAGTGCTTGGGGGGCCATATGTTATGCTAGGGGTTGACCTAACCCAGGTCAGCCACATACCATGCAAACACCCTACCCGTCTTACTGTCACTCTGACCCATGATGCATAACTTTTTAACCACCTATCTTTAGTGCCTCAGTGTTCCCTCAAATGCAATGTGTTGAGTATGTTACTTTTGATATTGCCCTCTTCTGCGTGAATTCAGATATGTTTTCAGTTCTTTCTGGCCAGTCATCAGGCCAGCCAGCTAGTACCATTCGGACCTCAAAGCAAAGGAATCTCAATCTAGTCTCATTGGCAGTAGAGAGTGGTCTTTAGCCTTTCCATCGAAAACAATCATCATCTAGAATTTAAAATCATGATATTCCTTCAGCAATAATTAAAAAATTTCCTATAATTGCTAGAGGACACCATGGCTTAGAAAGGTCAAATGCGTTGCTCATGGCTACAAACAAATTAAAAGCATCTAAGTTACTGACACTGGGGTGTGCAAATGTCCAGCTCTGTAGTCTTTACTGCCATAATACTTCACTGTGTCTCCTACTTTCATAGACTTGCCTAAATAGAGCAGTGGTGGTTGTGGGAGGAATGTTGGAAGAGCTCTACTTACCACCAGTGTTGTTGGAATCAATACTCCATTCTCTCAAGCAAAGTAGTTTCACATTTTTTAAAATAATCCCTGTTTCTAGTAGAGATGACATCTGAGAGTTGCCCAGGAGATTCAACAGTTTTCTCTCACCTTCCTTCTCTCTTCGTCTCCCTCTCTCTTCTCGCCACACTCCCTATCTCTTGCTCTCTCTTACACATAACACACTCTATTTTATATATAACTCTTATTCAAAGGGTCATAATAAACCTGAAAACAAACAAAAGCCTATTTGTTTTACATTTTTTTAATTGACTGGGTCTTTACATTCAAATATTAGGTGGTGGTTATTTAAGGTAAGTAAAATGGGAATTAACGTGTGAGTGAGAATGTTGCATTGTGACACCAAGATAAATGCCAGACTGAAATAAAGACTCACTTCAGGAGCAGAACAATTTAAATGATAGAAAATTTACCTTTTTCTACAAAGAACACAGTAATAAGGCGTATATATGACCTAAAAATACCCTGCTCAGCAATGAAGACATTAATTTTGCTTATAGTACACTGTTCAAACTTGTAGAATTTCTGACAGGATTAGGAACTCATGGGATTTAAGAGGTCTATAACAAATGAATGCACATCAATAAAGTACCCTTAGTGAGGCATTTAAAAAAAAAGGCTGATCCCATATTTTCTACTTACAGTCATTGTGAATGAAGATGGGTATGTACAATGTTTTACAATGACTTTTTGATGTTTTCTTCCTGTTCTGAATATTCCCTTTGTGCTTTTGAGATCAATCATGCTGCAGAGTTTTTACCTGTTCATTAATATTTCAAAAAACCCTCTCCTTAGTTCCCAATTTTTGCATATAGACTTCAGCTAGTGTTAACAAATCCTATTTTTTTTAAGCCAAAGGATTTCCCACTGTTCCAGTTTGCTTTTAGAAGACAAACATTAAAAAATGGCTAACTCTACATTGAAATCCTCATCATTTCTAGAGCAATAGATTTCTTTTATTGTTCATATTACCTTAAATGAACAATAAAAGCTTCAAAATAGCTTGATGATAGTTTCACACATTTAAATCAGTGGTAAAAGGCACACTCTCTTCCTTATAATGAAAGATTAATGAAGAAAAGTGTACAGAAGAATAAAAAGATCAAATGATAGTCACTAGCTGATTATTATTATTCTGCTATCTGTCTCTATCTATCAGCAAGTAGGTAGAAAATGCCATTATGAATTTAAATACAGTCATTGCTCACACACATACTGAATAGAAGTAAGAGGGAACAGTTTGTTATATTTTACTGTGAGGACGTGCGTGGTGTATAATAGCACTCAAGTTCATCTCTTTTGACAGTGACATCTCTTTTTGATCAAAACTGAAAGGAATGAATCGTTTCTGTTCTGAGGTGCACAGCAAGACTTCATGTAGTGTTAGCAAAAGTCCAGTCGAAGTGAGCCAGACTTAAAATCTAAGTGGTGTTCTTTGTACTAAGATAAAAGCATGATTTTGTTGTGATTACTATGCATTTAAACATGCACTAAGACATTTCCTTTCTGCCTTCTGTATTGATATGTTTGCCATTTTATGGACAGTGAAATCAAAGGAGGAAATAGTAAATAACTAGCTTGATGATAATCAGAAAGCTGGGGGAGCTAGATAGTTTAACTCCAGATTTCTATTTTTCTGATTGATACCTACCGGCCTACAACTGGTAAAATCAGCCTTTAACTACATATTCAGAATAATCATTGATCCCTTCAACAGTGGTGAAGATTTTTCCTTACTGATGTGCTTAAATTCTCCAAACAGGGAAATTGGAAATTGTTTTGCCTAGCTACAATATGTAAATTAAAAGCCTAGTGCTAGGCAAATTAACAAGCAGAAATTATTTTGCATATGTAGAACAGTGACCATATTGGTTACAACTTGAGGTGTTTGATCTCACTGTGCTATTGTCTAAACACATTCTCATTCATGCTTTGCTTTAGATACCTCTTTCATAGTTTGTGAACAAAGAGATTAGCAGAAGTTTTGACTTCTCAAGACAGATGAAACTAGTTTTCAAGTTCAACTTCATGATTTAGTATTTTTATTTGAACAGGTTTTAGTTTTTCAAAGTCCTAGTTTTCTCATAGCATATTTAAATCAGGCTTTATTTGACTATTAAATGTGTTTATACTGTAAGAACTATTGATATTAAGTAATTGTTCTTTCCCTCTTTCTCTGTTTTTTGCTCATTCTTGTCTTTGTCATCACTTGATCACTTGAATCCCGTTATTCATTGATTTGCTCGAGCGGGCGCCAGTAACATTTCCATTGGACCCTATCACGTGCCAATGTAGCCCAATGGCATCTGGTTGGGCTACATTGAAGCCGTACTGAAGGAACGGTTTGAGGCTCTTCATATTCCTGAATATGAAGGAATATGAATATGAAGAGCCTCAAACCGTTCCTTCAGGGTCTTCCTAAGGAAGTCTGACCATCTTGTAGGTGGGCGGCCACGTGATCTTTTGATATCCCATGGGATCCAGTCAGTAATGGCTTTAATCCAGCGGTTGTCTCCAAATCGCATTACATGTCCAGCCCATCTGATTTTTGATGCCTTGGCAAATGAGACAGCATCCCGTCTTTGTCATATCACTACTGAATTTTAATTTCTTTAGCTGTGCAGATCAAAGAAGTTCCTGTGAGAGAGCAGAAGCAGAACTCCCCATCTCAACTGTTACTCAGTTTCTTGTATATTAGAAATATGGTTTAAGATTTCTAACTGAGGGACATTCAGTGCTTGAAAGCTTCATTTCCATGCAGAGTATGTTCAAAGTGAATGCAGAAATTTGGAGATGAAAATTGCTATGCAACTTTTCTATTATAATTTATTGATTTCTGTAACTATTGATTTTATTCATCATCACCAATTCCCAAGATTACATTCCCTTTTTGTGGGGGCACACACTCATAGATACCTAGGGCTTACTCCTGTCTGTGATACAGCAGGAGCTAAAGTGGAAAGTGCCAGGTCACAGGTAGCCAATCACACCCATGGAATAGGTACCAATCAGAATGAAAAGGGGACACCTGGGGGGTGGAATTTGGCAGCAAATAAAAGGCACCTCCAGGCCTCCCCCTCTCTCTTTCTCCCCCTGCCACCCCCCCCCACCCTCATCCCCCTACCCCCGCTGCTACCATGCGGGCTCCCTCTCTCTCCCTCTCCCAGATTAGGTAGGGCAGCATACCCAGTTACAGGACCCAGTGCAGATAGGCCACTAAAGGGAAGGCAAGGGCAGATACAGATGATATGGGCCAGGCTCAGAGGTCCAGGTTACAGTAGGACTTGGATGCTCAGGATAGCTCAGGTTCAGAGAGGACATGGATGCCCAGGTAATGGCAAAGTGCTGATCACAGGAGCCTCACCCACATCCATAGGGTCGTGGCTGGAGACTAAGGAAGGCCAGACAGGACAAGAGGGGGTGCTTGGGTATAGTTGGGAGGCCCCAGCAGCAGTTATAGAACACAGAGACCTTGACCACCTGCATGTGACTTTGGCCAGAGGCTGGGAGAGAATACACAAGACGACAGAGAGCAGCACAGGAATAGGACCGGGACATTGTTTATGGGAGGCGAGTAGACTGCGTGGGACAGAATCAGGAATTTGTTCACCAGTAACGGAGAGGCCTGGGCATTTGGGGAGGGACCTGGAATCATCTGTACAATAAACTTACTTTCAATCTTATGAATTTTGTATGCAAATCTTTCATACAATTCTCAAGAACCCATTAGCATAGGAAAATCCATTTTTTGCATTAACATCTGCACTCAGGAATCACTTCTGCTGGTGCTAGAGGCCCATATGTGGTGCCAGGGATCAAACCAGGTTGGCTACAAGCAACGCAAGCACCTTACCAACCGTGCCATCTCTCCAGCTCCTCATACAACCTCTTACCCTGATTATTTAGTATTTTCTGTTTAAATACCATCACAACTAACAAAATTTTCTTTTACTGTTCTAAATTTAGATCACTGTCATTTTAGAGTAAGGTGATATTTGGAATTAGGTACAGAGGTATTAAAATTCCTTTTTATGAATCATGACAAGGTTTTTATCTGGAAGTTCATCTGTGCAAATTTTCATCTGGAAAGTTCACTTTCTAGATCACAAATCATTCATTTATTGATTCCTTCCTCACAATTCTTAAACATATAGTCTGTGCCAAGCACTGTGCTAAGTGCTGAGGTTATAGATCTAGAACTCTGCCCACAAGGAACATTCTACCTGGCAGGTCAGATGTACTTGCAATGACAATAAGAGGCATTTTACGAGCACTGATATAAGTAACCAAGCATCTTACTTACAAAGTTCATTTAGTGGTAAGAGGTGGCTAAATTGGCTCAATGATTGTAGATGAAATACTAAATATGCTTTTATGTTAAGAATCGTTTTTAGACTGGGTCCTTGCATAGTGGGTAGAGTGCTTGCTTCACACCCCAACCCAGGTTCCACTCCCATCTCCTGGAATTCTATTTGGTTCCCCGAGCCCTCATGGAGTGATTCCTGGAGTTCAGAGTCAGGAGTAACTTCTGAACATGGCTTTCCATGGCTCCCAAACAAAACAAAAACTAGAACAAAGCTAAAGGTAATTTTTACTATTCTTTACTGTTTCTCAAATTAACAACTTATTTTGAAATTATGTGTAAATGCAATCAGGGTGATCAAGATATGCTATGTGAGACTTTAACAGTGCCTCTTTCCCATTTATATTTGGCATTGATTTTAGTTATTATTAATAATTGACAAGTATTCTGTAGAGAGTGGTGGGAAGGTATTGGCTATGGGACTTTGTAAACTTAAAATTTAATTTCACTTGTAATTCGTTATTATTCCAACAAAAATGCAAATTTATATAAACATATTTAAATTGGTGGGATAATGATTTAGTGGGCTAATATGAAGCCAGTCCAGAGAAATGAAGAGTTGACTCCAGTATTAGAAACCAGGAAACCTATCTGGTTTGGATGGTTGAGAATGTCATAAATGTGCCCCTTATCTTTTTTCTGAAGGAAGAGGACAGAAACCTTAATCATAACTTGAGGAGTAGGGACCCCAAGCTGCCCCAGGGAAGAGCGGAAACTCCATCAACGGGAACCAAGGCAAAGTGCCTTGGTTCCAGCCCGGACCGACCCCTTGCACTCTGAGCTTCTGGGAAACGCCTCCACTCCCCCCCACAGGTGTGTGTGTGTGTGTGATTCTTGCATCTCCACGGACCCCAAGCTGCCCCAGGGAAGAGCGGAAACTCCATCAACGGGAACCAAGGCAAAGTGCCTTGGTTCCAGCCCGACCGACCCTTGCGCCCCTGAGCTTCTGGGAACATCCCAAAACTCAAAACCACGCGGACGCTAGCGTGTCCAGCGCGACCCTCTCACTACCTACCTTGCATGAGGTTACCAGTGAACCTTGGTTCCTACATCCTTGCCACCCACCCAAACTCTGCAAACAGACCAGACACCTACTAACTGTACTATCTAGTCACCCAAGAACTCACAGTTGCAATAACTTGAGGAGTAGGGAATTATTATAAGATCATTGTATATCGAGCAGCATGGAATGCCTTCAAGAACATCGAAGAAATAACTGAAAGGACAAAGAACCTCCAGCTCCGGGCACATCTCTTTGACTCCACCTTCTCCCTGCATTAACATATGCCTCAGAGACCTGGGCCTTACGGAAGCAGGATGAGAATGCTATTCGGGTCTTCCAAAGAGAAATTGAAAGAGCTATGCTTGGAATATTTATCACTTCTCACTCAAGTGAGAGAAGGAATACAGAGTTCCGATCTCCATTGACAATGGAGAATCAGGAATGCTTGTTTGCCAAGGCATAAAAATCAGATAGGCTGGACATGTAATGCGACTTGGAGACAACTGCTGGACTAGAGCCATTACTGACTGAATCCATCAGTATGTCTAAAGATCATGTGGCCACCCACCTACAAGATAGTCAGATTTCTTCATCAAGACCATGAATGAATGGTTTGAGGTTTTTTGTATTCCTGGAGCAAGCAGATGCCATTGGGCTACACTGGCATGTGACAAGGACACATAGAAAAGTTACTGGCACCTGCTCGAGCAAATCGACTTATAATGGGATGTCAAGTGATCAAGTGTATGTCCTACAATTTACAACAGTAACAAATTCCAAACATTGAATTAATGAGTTAATTTACATTCTAGCAATGAGAACAGACCTCTAAGACTTCTAAATATTTAGAACATAACTAATGAAGCTGTCCTACTGCTGGGTACAATGGCTATAGAATGCACTTGAGCTTAGGTCGGGCATCCCCCAAACTATTACGACACCTGGGCAGACAGTTCAGAGAAAAGAAACACGTAGAACTTATTAGGTTGCATTTGCATTATAAAAATAAAAATGTAAGTGAATTAAAATTTCATAATAATAAAAGATTTACTACTTATTGGAGCGAATGGTCTCTCAATTATCTCATGCTTATGGATACAGACCAAAATCAAAATTGGCTTTGAGATAGAAGATAATGCCCACTTTTTCCTGCAAGATAATATGAAATGCTAGTTTTATTTTTTTAATAACAAGGTTTCTATGATCAAGTTTTCTCACGTTTGATTATCCATTGCTTTACTATGCCATTAACCCAAGATGAGCCCAAATCCTATTTCCTCAACTCAAATACTAAGATTTTCTTGCAGACCCTCCAAGCCTGTCTCCTCATCTGCAAAAGGTCTTAGACTGTCTTTTTAGTATATGAATCTATGTCATTTATTGTAATGACCAGACATTTATGCTATTTTAAAAAATCTCAGCATTCCTAAATGCACAAAACTTAGTTTTATATCTAATAAAACTAGAGTATTTCAGGGTTTCAAGAAATCCTGTAGGGAAATAGAAGTTGTCTGTGATAGGAAGGCATGATGTGATTCTGCTGTGCCCTTCAGTGGGATGGTTCTCTTTGACTCACTGTGAAGGTTGCTATGGATTAAGGCTGATAAAAGGAAGGTTTCTCACCTGAGTTTAAGGCACTGTTGAAATTCACATAAAGCTGAACTATAAAGCTATCTTGTTATGCCTGCCAGAGAGTAAAATTCACATTTGTTTAGGGACTGAGGATCAGAAGCACTCTTACGGGATCAATGACTAGATAATCTCAGAAGGGCACCCATGAAGTTGAGGGTGAAGGGGGGCTGGAGTGTCTTCCCTCTATCAAGCCTGTGTTCTCTCTTGAATATATATATATATACATATATATATATATAGATAGATAGATAGATACACACACACACACACACACACATATATATCTGCTTTGAAATCCATGTTATCTCTTTAACCCCTACTTTTTTCTACCCCTTTCCTTAACCCCCTCCCCTTCTGCTCACTCTCGACACACACAGCATCTTTCTAAATAAATTTCATTCAGGAAAAACTGTTCTGCTTCACTATGTCCTATTTGATCTCTGCTACCCCATGTTCCTTGAAGCATTAGCAGGGAATGATCCCTGATTACCCAACTAGCAGTAGCTACAATGCACTGCTGGATGTGACCCACAAGGAAACAAACAAATCAAGAATGTTACTTCTGGATACTTTCCACAGATGTCTTGGAGGCAAATTGCGTTTTGCAAACTGTTCAGTCTTTTGAGTAAGTCCCCTAATCAGTACTTTTGCAAGTGAATGGAACCTTACTTAAAGGCATACATTTCTTAGACTGAAACTTGAAAAATTTCCTAGGATATGTTTCTTAGGATGAAATCTCAAGGCATTATGTTTTTCCATTAAAGAAGTTCCTTTTTGTGAGGTGTGTGCATTTGTGTGTATGTGTGTGTGTGTGTGTGTGAGAGAGAGAGAGAGAGAGACAGACAGACAGATAGACAGACAGACACAGACAGAGACATAGAAGAGAGACAGAGAGAGACAGGAGGCAGAGAGAGAGACAGATGCGTTTAACACAACGCATCCAGCAGTGAGTTGTGGCTACTGCTAGTTGAGTAATCAGGGATCATTCCTGCTGGTGCTTCAGGGAACATGGGGTTACAGAAATCAAACAGGACATAGTGAAGCAGAATAGTTTTTCCTGAATTAAATTTATTTAGAAAGATGCTGTGTGTGTTGAGTGAGCAGAGGAGAAGGGGATAAGGGAAGGGGGTAGAAAGAAGAGAGAGAGAGAGAGAGAGAGAGAGAGAGAGAGAGAGAGAGAGAGAGAGAGAGAGAGAGAGAGAGAAAGTGGGGCATGGATATCCAGATTAACTGTGGAGTTGAGTGGTTGTACTGTGTGTGTGTGTGTGTGTGTGTGTGTGTGTGTGTGTGTGTGTGTGTAAATTGAGTGTTATGGCCACCAGGCATTCAGAAGCCATGTGTGCTAAGAATTAATTGCTGGGTTCATACATATGAGACTTCTGTACAGCTTAATCCACATCTCCTGCCTCATATGAGAAACTTTACAATGCAAAAGACTAAAGGGATGTTAGAACTAAGGGTGTAAAATAATGAGTGCAGGGCTGAGAGCTTAACCCCATTGTTCTTTAACAATGCTCATGAACCACATCACTTAGGAAAAATCCATGCCTGGGATTGCTTTAACTATAAATGAAATATGAGCTCTTGGATAAGTTACACCTAGATTATAATTGAAATATTGAATCGAAATACTTTTTTGTAAAGTTTAAACATTAAGGCACTTATTTCACTGATTGTATTTGTATGTGTGTGGGAAGGAAGAATTGAAAACTGGGCTACTTGACTAATTATAAAGATACTTTCCAAACAGTTTGCTAATTTGGAAACAAAATCTTACATCATGTTGATCAATATCTTAAACTCTAATAGTATGCTTAATCTAGATTCTGGCTTATTTTGGTAAGGTGACTTTAGTATTCATAATTAGGAGTTATGCCCTCATTACCTTGAAACTGATTTGCTTCTGGGTGAATTTCTTTAGCTCTATTCTTCCACCATGGACTTGGCAAACTCTTACATGGTACAGAGGGGAAATGTGTTTCGATCCAGTACTGGGTTGGATTAGCTGATGTGGTAGCCCTCTGATCTTCTGCCAGATGTCTGTCCCCAGCTGGCAAAGCTCTCCACCTCTTTTTCAGTGGTTGTTGTCAACGTTGAACTTCCTGCCAGCAGGAGCTGGTCTCTCCTCAATTGAGAGCAACATGCCCTCAATCAGCATTTAGGTTTCTTTGTGTAGACATTCATAGATAAAACTCCCCACTGCTTCTCATCAGTCTTCTGTTTCTGTAATTTCCCAGACTACTTCTGCACTGTTAGTCTTCTGTGCTTCGTCATTATGGAATAGTGGGGTGTGGGTTTGTGGGAGGCTGGTGATAGAGACTGGAAAGACCACCGGGCATGGCACTTAAATGTTTATAGAGATTGTTCTCATAGATTTTCAAGCTTCAAAATGGGTTGATGGCTGTTGGAATGTGGCCTGGAAGATTGCATGAGAAAAGGGCTTATGGGTTGAATGTTTTTCTTTATGGAAGTCACGGTATCATGGTTCAGAGCATAGTGTCTTGAGACAAAGAACCTAAGTTAGAAAGCTGGTTCAGCACTGGATTGAAGTCACTAGGCTAATTTTGTAACATGTGCTTGACTCTTCTCATTTTGTAAACTGCGTAAAATGAATCTACTTTATAGGGTTCTCAAGAAAATGAAATAAGCCACTATTTGTAATATACTTCCAACAATGGATCGACCTTGGTGATTGTTATTTATTAAAAAAATAAATGAGTGCATGTTTTTTATTTAAAAAATAAAAATTTAATTAGTAAAAAATTAAAATGAATTATATATAAATAAATCATATAAATTTATATAGTTATATTTATATAATTATAAATTTATATATTTATAAAATTTATATATAAATTCATAAACCTTATAAATTTATATAATTAAAACATTAGAATTAGTATGTGTCTCTGGTTTAGTAAGAAAATAACAGAGATTAATGACTAGAGATGATAGTCTATTTGATAGTCCCATGATCCAAGTAGTATACCAAATCCTTTAACTTAAACAATAAAAATATATGTAGCACTTGTGTGTGCTATTCATAATTCCAAGCCAGTATTAGAGTGAAATTTTTTCTATAGGGTGAGTATTTCCAGAGACTATTCTTAACTTCTTAACTATGGTACACACATTTTACCTATGGGAGTACTTTCTAATTTATCACAGCAACCTAATGTGGAGTTATTTCTCTTATTTGTGTTTTACACATAATGATGCTCACTTAGGCCAAGCAAGTTTACTAAACTCATACTGCAATTAATTGGGAACATACTGGAATCCAAGACAATTTGCTAATAAAGACAAAATCAGTCAGATTTTCTTGATTAACTTGACAAATCTGAGTTTACTGTAGCTAAGCAGGATGGAGAGTAGCATAAAACAGAATATTTGTTATTAATGTTACTTTAGAACACCCAGGATGTAAAAAATATACCTTCAAGGATGAGATCCATCAGATGACACTTATGCCTTATATATTTCAGGGTACAAGGGTACTAGGAAGCCTCAAGAATAAAACCTAGAAATAAGTTGATAATATTAATTTTTTTTGGTCACACTCAGCAGTGCTTAGGGCTTACTCCTGGTCCTGCACTCAGTTATCACTCTTAGCTGGCTCAGGGTATCAAATATGGTGCCATGGATGAAACCTAGTCTGTGTGCTAGGCAAGTGCCATAACTACTCCAGTCCAAGGCAGTAATTTTTAAGGATACTTTTCTTTTGTTTCAACACTTTATCTAAACAGATGTTTCTCAAAATGGTGTTTATAAAACAAAGGAAAAACTCTGGTGTGCTTTTATTATTAGCGATGATAGTATAATCCTTGGCACAAAGGCAAGTAGGATTCTGTAAGATTTTTTTTAAACTTATTCAATTTTATCCACTTGCTCACATCTCAGTGTATAGAGAATTTGGATCATACTGCCATTTCACCCATAACTTCCTTTTTGAACAGAGTGTTCATCTGATTTTTGGATCACTTATCCATTGTGAAGACTCTGTCCAAAAGATGGGAAATAAAAATGACTCTTTAAGGTCTACAATGAGGAAACCTTTATGTTGGTGCCAATCAGCCAGCACTACACTTATCTGAAATGTCATGGAAGTCATTCTTTGTGTTTCACTTTAATGAGAAAATAAATGGACCAAAGATTGAAAAATAAATGACATTGAAAGAAAATGTCAAGACAATTTAAAAGAAAGAAGAGAGAGAAATTAAGAGAGCAGTTTCTAGGAATATATAGTACACCATAAACTTCACACATAGTTTAGCCTACCAGATTTCCTAGCATATTAAGACATAATCTGTGTTGTGCATACGTCCCTTATTTCATACCTTTTTGACTTTCAAACTTTGATTCATCTATGCAGTGAGAATGGGACATAATTAGAAACTAGACACTTAGGTCAGTTTAGTCTAACAATATAGCCAATACAAATTTTAAGATCAAAGGAATTAATTTATGGTTAACGGTGGTTCATTTGTCCTTACTGTCTAAACTTTTACACACAAGATTTCAGTAACCCTCAAGCCTTTGAGATTATTGAGAAAGGGAACTATATTAATGGATGTTTGAACTGAATGCAGAAAGGTAATTGCTAAAGAAATAATCAAAGAAACAGGAGAGAGATATTTAATTTCCATATAAGTGTATTCAGAAATATACTCTTTTCAACCTTCCAAGGTGTAAGAATTAATTATCAGTTTTCAAGAGTAAAATTTATTCATGGTAAGAGCTATAACAATCAGAATCCTGGATGTGAAAATTCATGAAATTAATATTGAACTAATGAAAGTTGAGTAAATCACTGCTTTCTTGTATTGCAAATTTTCAAATGTCTGCTGCAATTTGGCATGTTTGTGAATAGCATTTAAAAAATTACTATCTAGGGAATTACAAAAGAGAAGATGAATGTATTCTGGTTCATAGTAGAAACACATTGGAGAGATTGACTATATATTTATTATATACATGCAATGTTTCTATATTTATTAGGTGCTGAATCTTTAAAGAAATATTCAGGTGAAAATGTTACAAAATAATATAAATGTGGTCTATTATTAATAATTCTGAGTACAATCTCAGACATTAATTACAATATTTACCTAGTCAACATCCACAAACATCTAATATTAGTAATTTACTTTTCTTGTTTATATCTACAAAATGTTTGAATTGTTTTAATGTCTAAAGAAATGAGATTTTTTGTTGTTATATCAATATGAAAGTATTTGGTCATCCTGTTTAGATATAGCTGCCATGTGAACTCTCCAGGATCAGAATTGATTGATTAAGGAAATATGTAATATCTGCAGTCATCTCCTCGGTGACAGAAAGAAACCAAATACTCCAAACCAAAATTTGACTTAAAACCAACAGGAAGAGTGACAATATTGGGTATTTATAACTTTGAAATGGAAGAATATCAACTTGAGTGGTTATTGGTGAGGGCAGACAGCACTTATAAAAAAAAAGTCTCAAAACTTTAGAGTATTTTAAAGGTCATTTGGCATAGATGTTTAGTGTTCTTTAGTGCAGGCTAAGAGTAGAAAGGACCTAGTCAAGGCACATAAATACATTTCAGCTTCTTTTTCCCCCATAAGTTAGGCTTCCTAGGTATTATTGATTTTTGAGCTATACCTGAAAGTGTTCATAGATTACTCCTGATTCTGTGCTCTGAGCACTTGGGAGTGCTCAGATGACCATTTATGGTTCCATGAATTCAATTTAGGCAGCTGAATGCAAGGCAAGCACCTTAACCCTGTAGTATATCTTCAGTCCCGTACCCCTGCACTGATGTGCATTTGGAACACAGTAAGTTGAACTCTGAGTTCTGACTCCGCCACCATAGGGTTTCCTGAGGAATCCTTCATTTGGTGGGAGTTAAAGTTTCGTTTAGTCAAAATCAAGGTAACAACATGAAGGTGCATTTCTAGAGAACAAAGCAAAATTTTTATTTTGTATATTGTTTTGGCAATCATAAAACATGATGTGTTGGGTCCGGAGTGATAGCATAGAGGGTAGGGCATTTGCCTTGCACACGGTAGACCCGGGTTCAATCCTTGTATTCCCATATGGTCCCAAGAGCACTGCCAGGAGTAATTCCTGAGCGAAGAGCCAGGTGTAACCCCTGAGCATTGCAGGGTGTGACAAAAAAAGTAACACATCATGTAGGTATCATATAAGCTTTAGATAGTATTATTATTTTTTCTATCCTTAACAAAGGTATGAAGCAGAGCTTAAAAAGTTTCTGACATTCTCAAACAAAACTTTTGCTAAAGTATTCTTTTGATCTCTAAGGAGCAAGTGGTTTCTTGATCCAAATTAAAATGATAGTAATGAGGGGCTGGAGCGATAGCCCAGTGGGTAGGACATTTGCCTTGCACGCAGCAAGCCCATACCGGTTCAGGTTCCATCCCCGGCATCCCATATGGTCCCCTGAGCACTGCCAGAAGTAATTCCTGAGTGCAGAGCCAGGAGAAACCCCTGAGCATTGCCGGGTGTGACCCATAAAGCGGAAAAAAAGTGATAGTAATGAGGGAAGACAGGCCATTGAGAAAAGCTAGGTGAGAAAAGTGGGAAGACATTTTGAAGTAATTTTGGAAGGTTGAGTAGTGAACTGAGCTAAACAAAACTTCCATAATTGTTTAAACTGGTTTGCCCTATTGGCAGGAACTTTCTTACTTTCATATCATATGAATTTAGGTACCAGACTTCCTTAGATATTGACAAACTTTTCTAATTTGTTTCAGGACCTTTGGAAGCATGCCTCTGCTTCTGGCTCAGTCACAGTTCCCCTTCTTCTGTCTACTCACACTTTTTGCTCCATTGTCTAAAAATGAATTTCCTGAGAATTGTCTTAGAGAAAGTTCTCAGAATATGTTAAAATCCCATGGGACTTCCATAGTGCAACTTAATTTAGGGCAGGAACTCCTATCTTTTTGAGAAGTAGAATATTAAGACATTGGTGAAAAGGATTTTGTGTAGTGTTACTAAACAAACCAAAGATTTGTCTGTCTCTAGGTGGAATTGCCAGGAACTGTCATCATTTTTGCACTAAGTGGAATTTGATAATTTATAAATACTCAAGATTGAATATTATAAAATAACTTATATACAAAGATCCTGATTCCAGAAATATCTTTTCAACATATTCAGTTGGGAAGAGATGGTATAGTAAATAGGGTGCTTGCCTTGCATGTGACCACCGGTGTGCGTTTGAGCCATGACACCCAGAAGGGCCTCTGAGCACAGAGCTAGGAGTAAAACATGAGTGCTGCTGGGTGTGGCCCCTCAAACCAAAACAAAAAAATTCGGGGGCAATAAAAGAAAAACATTTCATCTTGTTGGCAAGGTTTCCAGTGGTCACAGGTAATCATTACTGTTCCCAAAATAAAATAAAGTTAACTTTTAGGATTAATTTTGTAACTAACAAAGTTTACATAGTTTATGGAAAATTATCTCTAAAAATCTCCTAGGTGATTTCTCTCCTTTATGTTCTTTGCTCTGATTTTCCTTCTGAAGCGTAATTATAAAGTCCCTATAGTCACCTACCTACTATTCGGCAGATGAACCAATATTAATTATGAATTTCTCTTGGGTTAGAGAAATATGTTCAAATTTTACAACTGTCAGATACCCAAGTGTTTGTCAGGTCAAAATGCTAATAAGGTAGGGGGTGTAATAGAAAGATAGAAATCATTTTATTTATTTTTCCTAGTTTTCCTTTTATAGCATAGATAAGGTTGACTTTTGTAAAGAATAATGGCAAAAGGAGAAAGATAATTTGATCCCTCAGGGAGTGGAAAGCAGAGCTTCAGCTAAGTGATTTTGATCTTTATCAGAATCTCATTGGAATATGAACTGTGTAGCCCTAAGCGGTATTTTTAAAATCATAAAGTCTTAAATTGTGATAACATTGTGTTCTCACAAACAGACATTGAAAGGTTGCTTTTTGGGGCATCTCACAAGAATATGCAGCTTTTTGTTTCCAGAAGACTATACACACAAAATATAGCAGGAGACAAAATAGTGGCAGTCAGAAAGTTCAATCCACGCTAACACATTAGGTCTATAAAGGTCCTAGTTTAGGAGTGAATGAAAGGATGAGATAATTTCCCAGAAAAGCAAAGCAGGAATTTATACCTCCTTTTGCTTCTCTGTTGTCAAATGGCCTCATATACTTGAGTATTAATATACTTTATTAGAGTAAGGACTGTAAGAACGGCATTTCTTGGAGACCAAGGTCTTATCCCAGCTCTTTTCACTATTTCTTACTTTTGTAATTTTGGATAAGGCTCTGACTTCCTTTTTCTCAGTGGTTTTCTTAGGATATTAAACTGGAGATTGATACTGGCAGTGCTATTGAGAACTCCCAAATTATAGCTATGGGAAAATAAATACAAATTTGAGATATATCAATTTTTATGTGAAGTACTCTTTCTGCACTCATGGAAGTCTACTTGTTGCAGGCCAGAAGATAGGGAGTAATGTATGTTGTGGAGAAGAGTATCACTGTATCACTGTCTTCCCGTTCATCATCAATTTGCTCGAGTGGGCACCAGTAACATCTCCATATGATCTGTCTCATGCAAGTAGAGCCCAAGGGCACCTGCTTGTTCCAGGAACATAAAGAGCCCCAAAACCATTCCATCAGGTCATGGGAATGAGGTCTATAATTGTTACTGGTATCTGGCATATCAAATACGACATGGGTAGCTTGCCAGGCTCTGCCGTGCAGGTAGCATACTCTTGCTGTCATCTCAAAATCCAGCATTTATTGATGAACCAAGCAGCTGTAAGAGGAGCTTTTATATAGGCTACTATACTGGGTATAGTAACCTATATAAAAATGGGCGGAGTGACAGCACAGCAGGTAGGGTGTTTGTCTTGCACGTAGCCAACCCGGGTTCTATCCCTGTCAACCCATATGGTTCCCTGAACACTGGCAGGAGTAATTCCTGAGTGCAGAACCAGGAGTAAGCCCTGAGCATCGCTGAGTTTGATCCCAAAAGGAAAAAAAAAAACAATGTTTTAGGGGCTGGAGCGATAGGTAGGGAGTTTGCCTTGCACATGGCCAACCTGGGTTTGATCTCCAGCATCCTGTATGATCCCCTGAGCACCACCAGGAGTAATTTCTGAGTGCAGAGCCAGGAGTAACTCCTGAGCATCACCAGGTGTAACCCCCCAAAGCAAAAAATAAATAAATAGAAATTAGTGTGTTAAAAACATTGCCATTTCCTTCAAAATTTTCAATAAACCAGAAACATGTCTAGCCTCACTCCTTCATATTATAGTGGAGTATTAATGATACTCAAACATAATTTCCCGTTATGGATCTTTTTAAACACAAGGAAAATGGAGTACATAAGAATCTGGAACCTAAACCAGTTCAAAGGCATGGAAATCTTTGACATAAAAGACTGATCTCTGAATCCTGGAAAACCATTGAGATGCAGAATTCCAGGACCAACAGTGAGCAGATCCCTGAGAGGAGAGATACCAGGAATGCTGGCACAAAGGCTGCAACAACCTCATTAATGGGCCACTAGAAGTTCAATGATTTTCTAGCAGCCCTATTAACTCCTTCTTGTTTAAAATATTTAGGACAAAGGAGGTTGTGGAAAAATATCCATGCTTAACCTTCCTCCTATTGCTACTTTGGGCTCACTCCATTCCGGAGATCATGTGTCTAAATCTACCTCTCTCCCTCTTTCCCTTTATTTCCCCAGTAAACTTGTTTTTTTTTTTTTGCTTTGGGCCGCCGGTCTCCGGGGTTTCCGCCTCGGATCTCCTGGCTTGTCTTATTAATTCAATAGTAGTCTCCCCTAAAATTCTTTTCTGTGGAGGAAAGACAACAGACCTGAGAAGCTTGGGTAAAATTTAGCGCTGACTTTTATTTCCTGCAAAGAGCAATTCTCTCCAGACCAAGTCTGTGGGTCGCAGAGAAATCAGTTGGCAGGGATCATCTTCCATGCCATACAGAACAAATGAACTTCAGGTGAAGCTTGGCAGCTATCTTATAAAGCTGGCAGGGCATGAGTTGCTGTGCCATTCAGGTGCTCATCATAGACTATCATCTGTCCTAAATTTCCCAAGCATTTCTCCAGGTGACTGAATTGGGTAGCAGGGTCTCTCTCTCTCTCTCTCTCTCTCTCTCTCTCTCTCTCTTTCTGTTTCTCTTTCTCTCTCTCCCTCTTTCTCCCCCTTATCATAAACCACCAGAGGAATCCTAATCCTACATTAGTGAGGGTGAATTTTACCACCAGCAACACACAGTAGCCCCATTTTCAGCCAATACACCTTTAAAAAAATGGCATTATAGAAATTGTATTTATAGATGAAAGGAATTCTTTTTTCTATAAGAAAGTTTCAATTTCAGGCTGAATTTTAAAGGTCAGTGAATAAGACTGAATAGAGTTTATGGCTAAATATTTTGCCTACTTTGAATATATTAGATTTGGCGGAGTACAAAATGATAAAGTACTTGGAAAATACCAGTAACAATTATAGACCTCATTCCCATGAGCTGATGGAATGGTTTGAGGCTCTTTATGTTCCTGGATCTAGCAGATGCCCTTGGGCTACACTGGCATGTGACAGGATGTATGGAGATGTTACTGTTGCCCGCTCAAGCAAATTGATGTTCAAGGGGAAGACAAGTGATAAAAGAGAAGTGATACTTGGAAAAATTCTGAATGATTCAAAACGGTGATTTCAGTTTAAAAGGCAACACTTCATATAGGCAATGAAGAACAATAGTCTTAGTAATGCTGTAGAGGAACACTGAAGTAAAAATCAGATTTCCTCAATATGTTTTATTACTACCAGTCAGAGTTTATTTTATACAAAATAATCTGAGCTTTAACCTTACTATCTGAATTATCGGTTCTATGACTGACTCCTGAATTCAGTATTCTGCATTACTTTTAATTAGCATTATGACAAGTAGATTAGCAAATTATGCTATAGTTATTGGAATAGTATAGTTAATAAATGGCTATTCATGTCCGTTAATTGTGGTCTTAGATAATAGTTGCAATTTATCACATTAAGAATATAACAAAATATATTTATAACAGATATTATTTATCTTTCTCTGATTATACTTAGTTTCTGCTAGATCTCAAATTATTATGATTAAAAATTTTGCTGACAAACACCTATATTTAACTATGATAATGCAATTATGTTTCAAATAGCAGTATGATTCTATTAATTTGTATATTGTCTGAGATTTTGAAAATTAAAACATATGGAACATTTGATTGTAATTTAAATATAATTTATTGATTATTGCTAGCTTCAAATAATCTCTAGTTGAAATTATGCATTCCAGCATTGTAATGGATAAATTAATGGACCTGAAGTTATTAACATAAGTTAAATGTTTTAGAGTTCATGTATTTCAGAACACTGGTGTTTCTATTTTTTTGCTTTTGGGGACACATCTAACTGTGCTCAGGGCTTACTGCTGGCTCTGCGCTCAGGACTTACTCCTGGCTCTGTGCTCGGAATCACTCTGGACAGGACTGAGGAGACTACACGAGGACACCTAAAATATTTACTTGTGCATGGTAAGTGTTCTTTATCTGCTGTACAACAGATGTACTGTCTCTGTACAGCAGATTTCTTCAACTCCACCGTCCTCCCTGCATAATCATATGCCTCAGAGACCTGGGCCCTACCAAAGCAGGATGAGAATGCTATTCGGGTCTCCCAGAGAGGAATCGAAAGAGCTATGCTTGGAATGTCACGCCTCACTCAAGTGAGAGAAGGAATCCGGAGTTTCGACCTCCATCACTATACCAGAATCAGGGACGCTGTCTCGTTTGTCAAGGCATCAAAAATCAGATGGGGGGCCAGAGTGATAGTCCAGAGGGTAGGGCGTTTGCCTTGCACGCTGTCGGCCCATGCCGTCCGGGTTCAATCCCCGGCATCCCATGTGGTCCCCCAAGCACCACCAAGAGTAATTCCTGAGTGCAGAGCCAGGAGAAACCCCTGAGCATTGATGGGTGTGACCCAAAAAGGCAAAAAAAAAATCGGATGGGCTGGACATTAATGCGATTTGGAGACGACCACTGAACTAGAGCCGTTACTGACTGATCCCACAGGATGTCAAAAGATCACGTTGCCGCCCACCTACAAGATGGTCAGACTTCTTCGTCAAGACCCTGAAGGAACAGTTTGAGGCTTTTCATATTCCTCAAGCAACCAGATACCATTGGGCTACATTGGCACGTGATAGGGTCAAATGGAAATGTTACTGGTGCCCGCTCGAGCAAATTGATAAATAACGGGATTCAAGTGACCAAGTGAAGTGACTATCTCTGTAGCCTATTAGTGTTTATTTTTTAGCTCTCAGAAAGGATAGCTCGGGGCTGGAGTGATAGCACAGTGGGTAGAATGTTTACCTTGCACATGGCCGACTCTGGTTCCATCCCAGCATGCCATATGGTCCCCAGAATACCGCTAGGAGTAAATCCTGAGCAAAGAGCCAGGAGTAATCCCTGAGTGTCGCTGGGTGACCCAAAAAAAGCAAAAAAAAAAAAGGATGCTTGAAATTATCATTTCTCTTGCATAACCTTAGTCACATTGCATTATTGTTAACATTTTTCAGTGTTCTCTGAAAAATAAACATGTTTGCACATCACTCCGCTTTCTGGCTGTCTTTAATTGTGTTCTGTATAGAGACATTGGAACATAAAAAGCTGTCAGGTTTCACTAACAGTTAAAGGTAGATTTTACTGAGGCCAAGGAAGGTAGACATCACTTTCTAAGGTAGTTTCAGGATGGTTAATTAAAACACAGTGCAATTAGAGTGAACAAAATTGAAGTTGTGTTCGGTAGTTGGGGACTAAGGGAAGTTTACCAAGAATTTGAAAATAATATTGTAGGCTGTAGTTTCACTTCACTGTTAGAGATCAGAAAAATCTCCCCATATTGACCATTTTAGCAGTAACAAAGGAGCTTTGCAAAGCAGTTGGAAAACTGATTTTTTGATGAATTTGTTGGTCTAACTAAGTCTCCTAGTCTTTGTACAAGCAGCTCGAATTATTTGCTGATTGTGAATTATCATCCTACTTAGGAATGTCTAGAAGCACCAGTTGAACTAGTTACACAGAATGGAATACAAAGGTACTTCTGTCTCAGAGTATTGCTACTTTCTGCAACCCAAATAAGCGGCATTCTGATTTTTATACATAGGTTTTATGTCTTCATTAATGGAAAGTCAAATTGCAGATGGAGTTGCTCCCATGTGTGGGTACATACTCTCTGTATTGTGGCAAATTCACTAGGCATATGAGGAGCATACTTAGAGGGCTATAGTTCTAAGGTGGAACAGACATTCATCAGAGACTATGAAAAATAATAGGGCCAGGGAAATAGTACAGTGGGTAGGACACTTGACTTGCTTTGGTCAACTAGCATTGGATCCCAGGCATCACTGAAGGTATGCAAGCCCTGTCAGGAATGGTCCCTGAGTGCAGAGCCAGACGCCAAGACTAAAGCACCACCATCTTTGATGCAAAAAGCAAATCATCATCATCATCATCATTATCATTATCATCATCATCATCTAAAAATGGAACATGTCAAGCTTTTCTTGTTTCCAATCAATGGTGATGTCAACAACAATGACAAAATCTCCCAGATCTCCATTCCCTTTACCTCTTGGTCAATGCTAGCTTTCTCATTTTAGGACACTAAACATGGAAATTTGTCCTTGATCAAATTGTCCCCAAACATTTTGGTT
The DNA here is from genome assembly GCA_021461705.1 of Cryptotis parvus. Lineage (NCBI taxonomy): Eukaryota > Metazoa > Chordata > Mammalia > Eulipotyphla > Soricidae > Cryptotis > Cryptotis parvus. Next base: position 14,350 of record JAJIBD010005214.1, on the reverse strand, counting down.
AAACATTTTAGTTAGCCAAAGGTACCTTTTATGAGTGAGGTAAGGAGCAAAGGAACAATGAGAAAGGGGTTGGGTCACACCAGTAGCACTCTAAAGACTGCTCTCAGCTTGGCGATTGATGATTGCCTGTTCTAGGCAGTACTCAGGGAACCATTTGGTACCAGGGCTCTAACCCAGGCCTCCTACAGGCAAAGCGCACTAGATTGGAACTAAATCTTTGGCTTATATCTGTTAGCTTTCTTTTTTAGCTTGGGAGAGAATTTCAAATTTATATTTATGTCAAAAGAAAACTATCTGTGAATAAATGATCATGTTTAAAATCTGGAATACAAAGAAACATAAGAAAATACAATTTTTCTATCATACCACAAGCTGTAGATACTTTTATTAAAATGACTTGCTTCCTATTTTTTGGTTCTAAATTTGATAGTTCCTCTCATGGTGTCTTCCAGTAGGAGTCAAAATTGATGTTAGAAAGAAAAATAGGAATTTCAGAAATTCCTTTAAATAAATAGTAAGTAATTATCCAGACTCAGATTCAGGTTGGACCTATAATACATGCAAAAATGAAGGATAACCAAGACCTTTGATAAATATCCTGAGTTTTGATGAATATCTCTGATTATCATATATATGATGGTAGGTTCTATATTCCTAATCAGGTAAATTTAGAAAACATTCCATTTATCCTGTTGAGAAAGTTCATGTGATATAAGTGAGTTTTCTCTTTCTGAATCTGTCTCCTAATTAGTAAGCAGGTCACAGTTCAAGGGTCATTTTTTCCCAATGTATCTAATGGCTTTCTCCACTGTATTTCTCTTTTATGGTGAAACTTTCATTTTTGACTTTAAAGCCTCTGGGTGTGTGTCTGTAATTTAAGTTCTTCAGAGGCTGCTTGCAAAGGATTTAAAGAATTCCTTTTCTGTAGGTACTGGCTTCAACACATTTACATAAGTGAACTGTTACACAGTAAAGTAATATCTTTAGAGGCCAAATTTTCAGAACACCAAATCAAAACATGTGTGTTAACAAAGAGGAAGGCTAGGGTGTGAAAAGAAACAGTTGCATGATGCTCATGAGACATGAGTACTGGTGATATGGTCACTGTGACATGTCCTAGAGGAATAACTGCAAGGGATTTTATGTCATTTGGATAACCAGTCTGTTTTTTCTTTTAGTCAGGTATTAAATAATATTTCAGCAGACATTCACTATTTTTCCCAGCCTTTGAAGAGAAAAATTAAACTAGAAAACTATGCATTTGGTATTTAAAGTTCTAGGTGTTAAACCACACACACACAACACACACACACAGGATTTAAGCTAGAAGTTTCAGCAAGAACCATCCATGACAGTCTGAGAGAGTCTTGTAGGAGAGCACTTGTTTTTAAGTTTTCACTGAAAATGTGTGTAGAACCCTTTGCTTTCACATTTTTTCTTTCTTTGTTTTGATTTTAGTGGTACACTTAGAGCTGGTTAGAACTCTGTACTCAAAAGTCACTCCTGGCAGATCTCAAGGGTCCATATGTGGTATGAGTGATGAACCTGGGTCAGCGCTGTGCAAGCCAAGAGTCCCACTCATTCTTGGCTTGCACAGGGCTGACCCAGCCTTTGCTCTATTAGCCTTAACTATTGACAGAGGTGTGGGCACAAAGTCTGTCAGAGATACGTACTTGTACTTGTTGCAAAGGTTGTGTGAGTGTTGACTTCCCTCCGCTCAGCTTTCTTCCAAGTAATGAATATGCTTTAGGTTGTAGGAAATGGGTGGAAATAGAAAATTATAGCCAAGATGTCTGCTTTTGGTTAATTGTTGTCAGTAAATGACACATTATTAGTTCAGATTCAGTTTTAATTTTTCTCTATGACTGGTCAAATTTCTTCAATTAAAATTACCCCGTGGTATTTAGAGGATTGAAAGCATAAAGTAATGTGAAACAGATTATGAGTAAGGGTTTTAATTTTTTTAATTTTTATTCCAAATATGTCATAAATCAGAGATGAGAATTGGAATTTCTTTTAGAAGAGGTATATAATTTCATGAAGATAGATTTTGCCTCGTAGAGCTGAGCAAAGTCATGCATCAGTTTGTGAAAGTTAGCATATGAGATTTTAATTTTAGTAGGGAAATTATTTCATGTTTAATATGCATTAACTCTAAGTTGTAAACCCTAAATAAAATCAGAAATAATTATTGAATTAAAAATGAATTTTCCAAAATTATTTTAAAGATGAATTCTACACTTAAAATTTTAGGAAAATCATGTAGATTAAAAAGCAAAACTTAAGAATTCAAAGCTAAACCAAAAGAGTCCCATTTCCCACAGATCCTCTAGAGAATAAAGCTTCCTATTCTTGGATAATCAAATCTAAACTCCTGGCAATTAAGCTTCTCTTAAAAATGAACCCATCTTGGGTCTGGAGCGATAGCCCAGCGGGTAGGGCATTTGCCTTGCACGCAGCTAGCCTGTGCCGGCCTGGGTTTGATCCCCGGCATCCTATATGGTCCCCTGAGCACTGCCAGGAGTAATTCCTGAGTGCAGAGCCAGGAGAAACCCCTGAGCATCGCTGGGTGTGACCCAAAAAAGCAAAAAAAAAAAAAAATGACCCCATCTTATTTAAGCCTTTTATTTTCTTTCCTAATTCAGATTTGTTGCTTGGCAGACTGGTCTGTAATATTTATAGACCGTGTAGTTTTTACTTTTTTGCTTTGCCTCCCAAGTAATGCTCAGGAGTTCCTGGATTCCTCCCGGCCTGCTTGACTACAGAGCTAGTGGTTCAATGCTAAGAGGATGCTGTGCACATCATGTGAGTGGTCTGGGGACTTCTCACACCACACTTGGTGATGGTAGGCTGATCATACGGTGCCAAGCATGCGTCTAACACCTCTTCTATCTCCATGGCTCACCTCTCTGTTTTCATTTTAACTTTGTTAAATTGATAGCATACATACTTCTGTTCACCTATTTATGATGCGCTTAACTTTCAAGCCCTCTGTTTTAAAAATAACTGAGTAATTAAAATTTGGGAATAGCTTCAAACATTTCCTTTCCCCTCCCTTCTATTAAATTTTCCTGCTATCCTCTTCCTTCTTTCTCTACTTCATTACAGTTCATTTATAAATGATTATAACTTTAAATGTAAGAAATAGGTATCTTTTTCCTGTTTTCTGTCAAAGTAATGGGAATCTAAAAGGAAGAGAAAGAAAGTAGACTATAAGAAGTAAATCAAGATTAGTATAGTGGTCAAGATGATCATCATTGGAATCAGATATCATGGTACAATAATCCTGGTTTTAGTTGTTTCATCTATAAAATGAGTTCAGTGGAGGCTCCCTCATGATACAGTGTGAATATGTCATCCAACGTGGTGGTTAGCCATTATTAGTAATTCTGTGAGCATTTAATGTATTAATGAGAGCAGTTCTGTCATAATACAGAAGAGTCAAAAGCAAGGAATGTACTTCAACTTTATCAGACTTGAGTTAGAAACAATATTAATTTTGGATATGCGTCATGTAACTCTTAACACTTTACAATTTGGTGACTACTCTTTGGCTATTCTTCAGATAAGACATCTATATTGTTGAAAGGCTAAAACTCAAGGTTTAGGTAGGGCTATCTTCTTCTCTGAAGGCTTAAGGGAAAATCTATTCTTTGCTCTTAATTTCTGAGTTCCTTGGTTTTTGGTCTCCTCACTCAAATGTCCTACAGTTGTCATATTAGATGTATGTTTGCAATTGCAGTGGACATAGCTGGGTAATCCTAGATTATTTCATCTCTGTTTCTTCTTTTAATCACATTTCCAAAGTGCTTTCAGCTATGCATAATAACATTCATAATTTCTGGTGATTTGGATGTACTTGTGAAAGACTAAGGTTACTGCTTCAATCCCAAATGCAAGGAGTATATTGGTATTCAAAACAGGCAACTAAAGACCTGAAGCACCTAGTCCTTTATGCAGAAATGCAGCGATTATGGGAAAAAATTGATTCAGCAGCTTTGAATTACAGCAGAGCAAACTATTTCAACATCTGTATTTGTTACATATATTAACAAATACAGATTCTCTCTGAGAATCTCTTCTGAGAAAAATGTATTTTTATATAAAAATATTGTTCCACTGACTCAGCTATTGTTTCAGGAGAGGTGTCTCATTTGAAAACCCAGTAAGTGCTGGGAAATAATCTATGCTATTTAATTTAATCCTTTTTCAGGTCGTTTGATGTAGGCATTATTACTATAAATTTTCTCTTGCAGTAAGTAAAGTTTAGAGAACTTAAAGTTTCTATTTCTAGTACTATGTCAAGTATATGAAAGTAGTTTGAATTCATGCCACATCTGGTCCCAAATCTCAGTTTGTCTCCGTTTAATATATTGCCTTTATAGAAAATGGCCAAATTCACTTGCGGTATTCAAGATGCTAAATCAGTAAGAGCCAGTCTCAGATCTAGGACTCTTATCCCTACATTGAAATTTTCCTCCAAATTACTTTTGTTTGTTGGTTTCGGTTTTAAATTATGAGTTTTATTATATATAAACAGTTCTATCTCATACTAATACTGCATGTTATAGTCTTTACTAGCAAAAATTACCTTTTCTGCCTGAGGGTATGTTTTGGGTTTTATTTAATGTCCTTTGTACTTTCTTCAGAGTTAATCATGGCGTTACCGTATGAAACATAACAAACATATTCAGAACTGAAGAGAATAGACAGAGTTTAATTCCAGGCCTTATGTAATTTTAATTTTCAGAATTGAAAGAAAATCTGCTCATGTGGCTATCAAATCAGATATTCTCTTGATAATGAACATCTCTAAAATCTTTCATCTATTTATAGGACAAAGGAAATAAATCATCTACCATGACAACTTGTCTATTTTTAATCCAGCACAAGTTAATTGTCTTTTCTTGTCTATAGTTTGAACTTCTGTTGGCAGGGGAAGGGATAAATAAATCAGTAAGGTAATTTGAAGTACATTTACAGATTCCTTTATTTTAGGTGATTTGTCCAGGAATCAAGTAAATGAATACCTTTAAGAACTTGATAAGCATTGGTACAAACCACCATTGCAAATGATCTCTGATTGCAATAATTAACTGTGGAGTCATGAAAGGGAACCCTTGATCTTCTTTCATTACTCAACACAAGTGCTCTGAAAAGAATTAACATGAAAGTAGCCCACGAACAAGCATAATATGTGAGCAAATGGTGATACCAGTTATTTTCCCTTCAGTTCTTAGATGACCAACCAGTGTATAGCTTATCAAACAATAAGCACTGTCTTTGGGATTAGCAATTTTCCACAGGAAAACAGCAGAACCTGAGGAATGACCTAATTTTTTTCACAGCCAAAGAAATGTTCAACTTTTCTCGGAGCCTCCCAAGTACTACTCAAAATTTCTTTGTGCCCCTTGCTGGAATTATCAGTCACTTAGATCTGTAGGTTAATGTGTAGCTCCAGGATATGGTGCTACTTGGGTCCTACTGTCCTGGATGTTGCCTGGGCTACCCAGGGAGTGCTCAGGGACCTTGAGGGCCAGGTGGTATGAGAGGATTCTGTGGCACTGGATTGAATCAGGGTTGGCCATAAGTAAGGTATTTGCCTTAACCCCTATACTACTTCTCTGGTACCAGAAGCCACTTTTTAAATGACATCAGATATTTTAAAAAAATGAACCTTGCATTAGCATTCAATATTTTTTATTATTTCAATTGAAATGATATTTCATGTTATTTTTCACCATTACAATGCATTTTATCTTTTGACATCATTAAGAAAAGGCAACTTTTTGCTTGTGATTTTTATGTTTGGCATAAAAATATGGGGTTTGATACAGAGGCACTATTTTCAAGGATCAATTTTTACTCTACTTCTTTAATTATTTAGCTGTTGCTGGAGACAAATCCCTTTCTTTTCCTTATTTTCAATGCATCTGGGTGAGGGAAGTAACTAGTTTCAGTCCAATTCAAGAGTTAACTTTTTTTCTTTGACTTATATTGGTTTAGCTTTTATTCTCATTAAGTTGTCTTCTATAGTTGAGTGATAATGAAAACTTCTGGAATTCACAGCGTGGAAGTAATTTATGAACGTAGTACACAGTTACTTAAGTGAAACAGTGGAGTTACAGTGGGAGGGTGGTTATATTTATTTCTACTGCAATGTTTTGAAATAGCTAATGCAGTTATTAATTGAAATGCTTCTCAAGTTTAAAGTTAGGCAGTGGTTAAAGATCAACTGTGGCTAAAGCTGAAAGGAGACAGTTTTTACTTTTTGCTACTTCCACGTCCAGCATGACATTTTGTAAAAGGTGGATACTTCAAAATTATTCAATGGAATGAATTGAGTGTTGGTGACACCTAACTTTCTTCTAATATTTTTCCTGAAAATATCTCTTACCTTTAGAATCATGGTACAAGATATTCTGGGGCCATTCTTGAATGTTAGGATTTCAGGAATTCTAAATGCTGTTGCCACTGAGCCTCCAATGGGTTCCACTCTGTCATCAGTTTTGGCTTCTGTTAATGAGGTTTTATGCAACTCATTATGATCAAGCCTTTGTCATTCAACTTTAATATTCTGCTCTATATTTTCTACAAAGAAGTGATCATTGATGTCAAAAAGAGGGGTTCGACAGGGTGATACCATTTCACCAAAACTCCTCAGTGTCACCCTCCAGAACATCATGTGACAATTAGAATGGGAAGGAATGGGAGTGAAGATAGATGGTCGGCAACTACACCACCTCCGCTTCGCTGATGACATCGTTCTAATAATACCAAACATTAGCCAAGCGGCAAAAAATGCTGGCTGACTTCGACGGAGAATGTGGAAAGATAGGTCTACAGCTGAATCTAAAGAAAACTATGTTTATGAAAAATGAACTAGTTCCAGAGGCCCTATTCACTCTCAATGGAACAGACATCTCTGAATGCAGCAGTTATGTGTACCTAGGTCGAGAAGTCAACATGATGAAGAACCTATAACCTGAGCTGTGCAGGAGGAAGAGAGTGGCATGGAATGCCTTCAAAGGCATCAAAGAAATAGCTAAAAAAAGACAAAGAACCTCCAGCTCCCGGCACATCTCTTTGACTCCACCATTTTCCCTGCATTGACATACGTGTCAGAGACCTGGGCCCTACGAAAGCAGGATGAGAATGCTATTCGGGTCTCCCAGAGAGGAATCAAAAGAGCTGTGCTTGGAAAGTCACGCCTCACTCAAGTGAGAGAAGGAATCTGGAGTTCTGACCTCCGTCGCTATTCCAGAATCAGGGACGCTGTCTCATTTGCCAAGGCATCGAAAATCAGATGGGCTGGACATGTAATGCGATTTGGAGACAACCGCTGGACTAGAGCCGTTACTGACTGGATCCCACGGGATGTCAAAAGATCACGTGGTCGCCCTCCTACAAGATGGTCAGACTTCCTTGTCAAGACCCTGAAGGAACAGTTTGAGGCTCTTCATATTTCTGAATCAACCAGATGCCATTGGGCTACACTGGCACGTGATAGGGTCCAATGGAAATGTTACTGGTGCCCGCTGGAGCAAATCGATGAATAACGGGATTCAAGTGATCAAGTGATCAAGTGATCCTTATTTTCTAATAGTTGACTATTTTTCCTGACCCTAATGACTTTGGTGGTTATAATCCTTCCCTGTTCTTTTCAGTAACCTGACCTCACAGATTTCTCCTACTGAATCCTAGTCCATGGAGAGTCTGTTGATAGAATGTCCCTTCTTTAGCATTTATCTTTGGTGTGTGTGTGTGTGTTACAGTAACAATTATAGACCTTATTCCGGAATGGATTGAGGCTCTTTATGTTCCTGGAGCAAGCAGATGCCTTGGGCTCTACTAGCATGAGACAGGACATATGGAGATGTTACTGGGGCCCGCTCAAGCAAATCGATGATGAACGGGAAGACAGTGATACAGTGATACAGTGTGTGTGTGTGTGTAATAGGGAGGTGCATGCATTTTCTTTATTAAATAAATATAAAAATGCATGGACATCAAATAATGCATGTTTCAATGTAGGTTTTATTTCTAAATATTTGTTTGCCACTTTAAACTTTTTGGGATTTTCTTTATTAATAAATATATGTTTGGGGTCACACTTGGAGATGTTCCCAGGCTGTTCATTCAGTCCTTTGAGCAACCCACTCTGCTACTTGTCTCCTCTATACTAATCACCATCAAAGATTTTAGATGAAGATTAAATGAGTAAATACAGGCAAGGAATCTACTGTAATACTACACACAGAGTAAATTCACAGTGCATGAAGGGGATCAGGTACCCAAACGGCCTTAATCAATGTTCTCACTTCTGTTATCTCCATTATCGATTTTCAAACACTTATTTCTGCTACTGAATGCTCTTATGTTTAAATTTGAACTAATTTTATTTTCCTACCACCTCATAATGAATTTCTTCAGTCTTCAGGTGTTGCCCTTCATACCATTTCCATCCCTTCAAAAGTGCAAGATCCCATATGCGACATTATTTACAATGCTAGCATTCTAGAGTGCAATCAACTTCCTTCATTCATTTACTTTGTTTCTCAAACAATAGAGCGATTCCTCTGGCAAGAAACCAGAGGAACCCCCACACCATGAGGGCCACTATTTTCCACATCCAGACTCCCCAGCTCATCAGAGCTCCACCCAGTAGAAGTGCTGATCACCAAGCCCAGCTTGCGCTGCTTTGTGGCCATGCAGTTCATCAATAAATGCACGAGATGAGAGGTAACTACAAGAGTATCCCACACACAGGGCAGAGCCTGGCAAGCTACACATGTCATACTTGATATGCCAAATACAAGTAACAATTATAGACCTTATTCCCATGACCTGATGGAATGGTTTGAGGCTCTTTATATTCCTGGAGAGAGCAGATGCCCTTGGGCTACACTAACATGTGACAGGATGTTTGGAGATGTTACTGGTGCCTGCTTGAGCAAATCGATGAACAACGGAAGACAAGTGATACAGGTGAAGAGTGGTGACTGAAGAACATATTTCAGCTTGAGCCCATACTCTATAGTATCTTGGTGTAGGACCAATCCCTAATTTAAAATATTTATTGAATGCCTATTATATGCTATGCACTATTGAAAGTAACAGAGCTATCATGAGTATAAAGCAGATAGAAACTTTTCTTCTCTTTTTTTAATGAAATAGAACATTGATTATTCTCTCTTTTTATTTTTTTCTTTTTCTTTATATCTTTCTGGCTTTTGGGTCACACCCAACAATGCTCAGGGGTTATTTCTGGCTCTTCACTCAGGAATTACTCCTGGTCGTGTTTGGTGACATATAGGATGCCAAGAATTGAATCTGGGTCAGTCAAGTGCAAGGCAAACACACTACCTGGTGTACTATCGCTCTGGCCCCAGAAATTTCTTAATATTATAAAGAGAATAAGTCTGTGGCCAGGCAATTCAAATGGTCTTGATGATCAAGGCAGGTTAGAAGTGGTGGAGTTGGTGAGAAATTATTAGATTTTGCATACACTTTGAAGCTAGAGACAAGACATATTGGTGAGTGGAGATGAAATGTGAGATAAAAATGAGGTATCTAGAGTATATATTTTCTTGAGCAAGTAAGAAACAGTGGGAGGCTTCTAGGACTATACTCCAGGGCTTCAAAAACACACAGCAGAAATGCCATCTTCTATGTTTCTAAACTTCTAAACTTCTATGTTTATTGCAGCACTATTCACAATAACCAGAATCTGGAAACAACCCAATTGCCTGACAACAGATGACTGGTTAAAGAAACTATGATACATTTACACAATGGAATACTATGCTGCTATTAGGAAAAATGAAGTCATGAAATTTGCTTATAAATTGGTGGTCATGGAGAGTATCAAGCTGAGTGAAATGAGTCAGAAGAAAGATTGCACTCATTTGTAGGATTAGAAAAAGCTTAATATGTAAACAATACCCAAGGACAGTAGAAAAAAGGGCCAGGAGGTTTGGTCCTTGGTTGGAAGCCTGCTTGGGGAAAAGACAGTTAGTATAGGGAAGGGGCCACTATGACAAAAGATAGTTGAAATGATCACTCTGTATAAAAACTGCATGCTGAAAGTAGGTAAAGGAACAAACATAATAATTCTCAGATACATAGGGCAGAGCTGCTACCTGCTCTCCCTGTGCTTGGCAGATCATGAGGCACCTGGGAGGGAAGGCTTATAGCCCTGGCTCACCATCCCAATAGAGCCTTGCAAGAAGCCAGATGAACCCCTGCAGCATGAGGGCAGCCATTTTCAACATCCGGACTCAATAGCTCGTCAGAGCTCCATACAAGAAAAAAGCCAACTCAAGCCCACCCTACAGCGAAGTCTACTTCAAGCCCAGGTATGCTTGAACCAGAGACACAGATACATGTAGCAGAGTTGCTACTGGCTCTCCCTGTGCTCAGCTGATCATGAGGGTCTAGGAGGGAAGGCAGGTTCTAGCCATGCCCTGCCATCCCAGTAGAGCCTCAAAAGAAGCCAGAGGAACCCCCACACCATAAAGGCAGCAATTTTCAACATCTGAACTCCACTGCTCATCAGAGCTCCACCCAAGAGAAAAACTGATCTATCCCCGGTTCATTGGTAAATGCATGCACGAACTGAGAACCTACTACCGAGAGTTTCCCACCTGCTCGGTAGAACCTGGCAAGCTACACGTGTCATATCTGATGTGCCAAAACCCAGTAACAATTATAGACTTATTTCCATGATCTGAACGAATGGTTTGAGGCTCTTTGTGTTGCTGGAGTGAGCAGATGCCCTTGGGTTACACTAGCAAGTGACGAGACATATAGAGATGTTACTGGTGACTGCTCCCGCTCGAGCAAATCGATGAACAATGGGAATACAAGTAATACAAGTGATACAAGTGATTTGTATTGCAAACCATAATGCCCAATAGGAGAGAGAATGAGGGAGAAAGAAGGAAAGTACCTGTGATAGAGACAGGCTGGGGAGGTGGAAGGTGGTAGGAAGGAAAGGGGGGCTATTGGTTGTGGGAAATGTACACTAGTGGAAAGATGGTTATTGGAACATTGTATGACTGAAACATGATTATGAATAGACTTCCAAGTTAGAAAGTGATTCAATAAAAGAAAGAAGTGAAGGAAAGAAAGAAGGAAAGAAAGAAGAAAGGAAGTAACAAAGAATATAGTGTATAAAGAAAGAATTTTTGGAGAAAATTAAGAGATGCATTTTGGATAAGTTAACTTGAGACACAATCTGAATACTGTTGGTGAAAATCCTTATGATAATGATGTTGGTGTCTGCATTTTTCAATAACAAGAAAACATTTTAACAAATGCTTGCAATTATGCATAATTCTTCATAGAAGACAAACATGTTATATTGATCTCATTTTTAAGTATATATATATGTATATATATATTCTCACATGGAAAAATTGTCATAATTCTCAACCACTTTTCAAAACCACTTTCATTTGCCTAAATGACAAAGTTCATGTTAAACTAGTAGTAGGGTTAAATTATTTGATATATGATACTCTTTATGACTTTGAGAATTTTTTTTCTTTGATGATGTTACAAGTCTTCCACCAACTTTTGAAAACCTATTTCTTGAAGAACACATACACACACACTCCAAATTCTTTAACTATTTTCTCTATGATAATTTTTATTTTGGCTATTTAATTTATATATGAATTAATATATAAATAAATGCATATAATATAAACATATTAATACATAATATACAATTATATATTATTATATATAATATAAAATAATATTAATAAGTCAACTGAGAAAAACCAAATGGGATTAAATACTGGAGACCCTAAAGATATTCAGACTATTATTATGAATCACTATTTGAAGAGAACTTTGACAAAAGTGGTTATTTCCCTCCATTTTAAAAATAGAGGCCACACTTGACTACATTTAGGGTAATGGGGGTGCCAGTAATTTAATGCAAGACCTCACACAGGCTGTCACTACCTCTTGAAATATCAATTTGGCCCTGAAAATTAATTTTAATTTATTTTAAATTCATTCTAGAATAAATTTGATTAAAACATTAATTTTTTAAAATTAAAGTGAAAAAGTTAACTTCTCTTGAGACATAATTGGCAAATAACATTAGTTGGAGTGTACTATATAGTAATTTAATATTTATATATCTGGTAAAATATGTCACGTCCACTTAATATCTAATATTTCTTGGCTTGAGAACTTGTCTTATCTATTCTCATAGCAACTTTCAAATATAAAGTACATTATTATTAAGTACTATCTGTGTATATCTATTACATTTATTTTTGAAGCTAGAAGTTGATATCTTTAGACCCTTTTACCTATTTTAATACTACCCTTTTCCACCCCTCACATTTTATTTAATACAGTGTGCTAAGTTCCTCCAGTGCATAATAAGAGCTCAATATTATTTGATAAATATTCAAACAAATCAGACATTGAAATTAAGAGACTACTTTAAGATTTCAATAGGTGTAATGAACATAAAAATATTCAACTTGGCTACATAAATTTAGAATCATTATTTACATATTAGGTTGACCTTACTATCTTTTTTCTAGTTTAATGTTAAAATTCTATTCATTTTGCTAAATGTATACCTACAAAATAAACTTAAAGTTTCCAAATATGCCTGTTGATGTACATACTATATATAAAGGGTCATTTGTTAGAAATGTAAGTTAATCTTATACAAGGGACTAAATTGTCACTTTGTCTGTATCTGTAAAGTGGGAATGATAATATTAATCCTGCTGCATAATGCAGTTATAAGGATAAGTAGACCAGTCTATGAAAAACTGATGAAAAGTATTTTGTTACATAGTAAGTATTCAATAAATATGGACTTTTAAGTTACAATCTAAAATAACACTATTATATAAATCAGTAGCTTATTACAGTAGCTGCATATAAAGCTGCTACTTGGATCCATAAAAATTATCTATTTAGAGCTTAGTAAAACAGAGATGAAACGAATATGCAACACTCTCAAAACCCTAGTGTGAAACACAGTTTAGCGTATACACATAATTCAGTAAAACAACAGGAATTTTATTTAGGAAGCTAATTTTTTGTATTAGAATACTTTGTGAGTTAGCATTTTATTTCCTTGCTGACATCTTGCAGATCACTCTTTGAGAATAAATTATTTTTTGAAGGTATTTATTCATTTTTTTGATGTTCACTTCTTGCCTAACTTTACTTTGAGGCACCTCAGATGAGAGAGGAAATGAAAATGCTAAAATTCTTAAAGTTTTAAGGACAAGAAGAGACAGTAATCATCTAACAATATGGAAATGCTGCTGATGTTAATAAAATCTGGTGAAAACTGCCTCCAGAGGAAGTTTCATCTTTATAATAACTTCAAACCCTTAGAATGTCATGTGAGACAGCTACTACCTTAAAATACTTTAGGAATGAAGATGCATCCATTCAAATATATACTGATAAGTTTATTGTATCTGCATATTATAAAGTAAAATTTGAAATTTTGTATTCTGGCCACATCTTTATATGTTCAAATGAAAAATAGTTGGTTTGTGTTTAAGGTATCTTAGCCTTAAAATGTTTTCCCTTCTACGGAGTAAAGATAGACTCAACTAGAAGAGGTTTATCGCCCTTTTTTTCTCCTTTTAATTTTTGAGATGCAATACAAAAGTCTTCGGTGTTTCATCGAGTCATAACATATTCCAGGGAAGTAATTATCAGGGTCAAGTCTACTGATATCTCTGGGTGTGTCTATCATCATATACATACATACATATATATGTATAAAGTAGTATTTACATATGTAAGTTTCTTTCTCAAGCCCCCTGGTTGTTAGATTCAGTTTTCTTTCCTCACTAACATGTAAGCTTAACTAACATCCCTGATCTAAGACTGGATTCCCACTCTGCAAACGTGTCTTTTCCCTATCCTACTTAGCAGCTTTTCAATTCCAGTAACCTCCACCACTGTTGACAGATAGATGCTTGAGGCAGAACTGTATGGGTTCATCTTGTTTCCCTCAGCCTGTACTTAGTAATCAGTGAGGTTGAATCTACCCCAAATGCCTATATTTTGAATCTGTCTACTCTGTTTTTACATTGTAGTGATGACTCATGTAAGTTCATTACCATTTACTCAACCTGTTATGATCCGAGTCTGCTTGCAGTTCCGTGGCACTCTGATTTCTTTCCCAACTCAGGCTTGGTTCCTTTGCTTGGGGCATGCTTTTTCTTTTTCGTTTGCTTATCTATAGTGTTTATAGATTCTCATAAGCACATGCATATATGTAAGTTATATGAACATTTATAGATAAATAACTGTGGGAGTTTCCTTAGAATATACATCAGCTACT